>VONZ01001350.1:0-162588 GCA_012976165.1 Labeo catla | reverse complement strand
TAAGAACTGATCATTGTTTTTTTCTACTTATTAAAAATGGGGTCTTTATACCTCTCTAAAGTGCAATAATGCCCCATATCTCAAAAATGCTGCAGTAAAATAGTTTCATATGTGGTGTGTGTATAGTATGAGCCATCCTGAATAAGAACTGGTGGTTGTTTTTTTCTACTTATTAGAAATGGGGTCTTTATACCCCTCTAAAGTGCAGTAATATCTTATATCTCAAAAAAGTATATATTTTTTAATTCATATAATGTGTGCACATTATATGGGATAAAAACTGACCATGGCGTTTCATACTTACTAGAATTTATTTTTTCATAGGTCTCTGGAGTGAAATAAATGCATTTTATTTAACTTTTTTTTCCATTGTGAACATTTTTTTATTTGCCCTTTCTTTCAAAGCAGACGTCAAACCTCATTATAGAAAACATTCATTGAAGAATAACTGTTACTTTTGAACAGTAAAACAAATTAAAAATCAATTCTGGTATTTAGAAAGACTAAATACGTTATTTTGTCTGTTTTCTACGAATTCTGCTGTAACTCATCTACATAAAACAATTATTTGAAAGGTGAATATTTAAGAAAAATATTGTAACAGACAACCGTCAAAGTCACCAATAAATAACACAGATATTAAAGCAGAAATGCAAATAAATAAGCAAGTAAAAATTCACGAGCATTTTGTATTATCTCTCAGTCCTGGGCGTCTAAATGAAAAGCGCTCTGCAAGCGCCTTCTCTCTGTGTTGGTCCTGAAACTACCGTAATCACTGTAATATGCGCGCGCGCTAAAATCAATCGCGGCTGGCTTGACCGTGTTTTTCTGAACCGCGGCTGGCTTGACCGCAGTTTTATGGCTGTTGCTGCTGGACTCGCTGCTAGAGATGGAGATGAAGATCGCCTGACAAAGCCTTGAATTTGGTTCTGGTCCTCGCAAATCGTATGGATTCTGAAGATCTGGGTTACAGCACACAAATAAAATTGTTTAATTTGTAATTTTGATGCGTGTTCGGTGTATTTTATGGTTCTATTGTTAGTCACAGCATGTTAGAGAAAACGCCTTTGTGTTCCACCACGGCAAACGAAGTTAATATTACATGAATGGTTGAACGATTGCAGAAATATTATTTATTTTAAGGGTTTAACGTGTAGTCATGATAACATTATGTAGACCTATTCTTGGAAACGAGCTGGCAACAGAAATCACACAGAACAGAATGAAATGTTATAATTTCATATTAAGTAAACGTTGAATGTTTAGATGATGTAAATATGTCAGTATTGTACATTTAGTGTCTGTAAAAATGTAAATAAATGTACATTTTGTAGAACCACATTTTACGTCGCGTTGTTATATGTATTGTACCTACCCTGTAACTTCGTTGAACAAGAGGGGAACAATCGCCACTTTAATTTACAACCCGCAGATGGCACAATTACCCTGTAACTACATGAAACAAGAGTATATTTTCCCAGTAATTTTAAAAAGCTTACGTATAGATACACCAAACGTACGATTTAATAGAACAGGTACCTGTTAAGTTTTTTAAATTAATCCATTATAAATTATTTGTAGGATATCTGTTTGCTACCTCCTTATTACCCAAACGTAACATATTGCTCCCTTATACTTACACGTAGGTACAATATAAATACGAAACATTCACCGTAACTGTAGTTTACTTACGCAGTTCTTTGCAGGTTGTATATCTGGTTGTTACTCTCTATTACCAAAACGTAACATATTGTTCCCGTATACCTACATGTACGTTCTTTAATAGGTACACTATAATTACAGAAACGTACACCGTAAATTCGGTATACTTATGTAGTTCTTTGCAGGTTGAATATCTGGTTTGTTATCCCCTTATTACCCAAATATAACATATTGTTCCCTTATACCTACATGTACGTTCTTTATAGGTACACTATAATTACAGAAACATACACTGTAAATTCAGTTTACTTACGTAGTTCTTTGCGGGTTGTAATCTAAAGCGTTACTGAAGAACCTTTTTTGTCTAAATGGTTCCATAAAGAACCTTTAACATCTGAAGAACCTTTCTGTTTCACAAAAGGTTCTTTGTGGCATAAGAAGGTTCTTCAGATTATAAAAAGGTAATAAAGAGATGGTTCTTTAAAGAATCTTTGAGTGAATGGTTCTTTGTGAAACCAAAAATGGTTCTTCTATGGCATCACTGTAAAGAACCTTTTAAGCACCTTTATTTTTAAAAGTGTAGGTTGTATTTAACCCAGCAGTTTTTAGTGTGTTTTATTTATTTTCCATTTTGAAAGTAACTTTGCAAGCTGTTACTTCAGATAAAAATGAAATATTGTTATTTATGTGATCAAATGTGTAGTTAAAGTTACAATGCAACAGAAGTAGCAACAGATCTTTTCTTCTGTATTGTTCCATATTAAATGATCAAAGGTCTTGGTTTAATTCATCAGTTGTTGTTTGGATTTTGAGATTTTGAGTGGTTGTATACATTCAAATATGAATGTGATCTTGCAACTGATTGTGGACGGATGGGCTTTAAGTGGACTAAATGACTGGAGAAGGCCTGCATACATAACCAGAGAGATGTCCAACGTTTTATCACAGCTTTCTGCTGCAGTGCCCATAGCAGCCACCAGAGGTCACTCCTCCTGGATCATTGCCTTTTGCTTGTGGACTTCATTTCTCATCACCCCTTGCTCACTCTATCAGGTCTCATTGTTTCAGCTGTGTGTCATTAGCCTTGTTAGTTCCCCTATTTATACCCTGTTGACTCATCATTGGGTGCTGTACTTCACTGTGTATGTGTGTGGGTTTTGCTGTCATCTGTTTTTATAGCACCCTGTGCTGGTGCTTTCAGTCTTTTGCCTTATGTAAATGACTGTTTTTAACTCTTCATTAAAAGCTGTAGATCTGTTTAGATCTTTGGCAAAGTCCCAGAGTATACTGTGACATGTTTTTCAAAAAATGAAATATACATATGGATTAATGCCAACTATAACGAAAGACATCACTTGACTGCTTGAAATGTTTACTTTTACTTTTTTTTCACTTATAAATGGCCATAATATTCATGTGTAAATTTATTTTATAGAAATTAAATCAAAATTATGGTAACACTTTATTTTTAAGGACCAATTCTCACTATTATCAAGCTGCTTATTAGCATGTATAAAACACATATTAATATCTTCTTCTGCATGACCATATTTTAGGTCCTTAATCCTACCTCATACTTGAATTTAAAGTGCCCCTATTATGCCATTTTAAATGTTGCTAATATTGTTTTAATAGACTCCCAAAACAGGTTTACATGTATGCAAGGTCAAAAAACACTTAAGTTTTCTCCAAAAATAGATTTAATTTTACCTCATTTCTAAATGATTCATAAACGACTCGTGCGAAGCAGTTGGAAGAATCAGTCTCTCTAAACCCCTCCTTTCTGTGAGCCCTCACTGCTGTGATTGGTCAGATGGCGCAGTCCTTTATGATTGGTCTACTGCGTACAGCGCGTGTCGGAAAACGAAACGCCCATTGCCATAACTGACTGACAGCCCTGGATACTTGTCAATACATAGAAAAGATGGCATCAATTTACCTTACCAATTCGACCCAGAGTTTGATGATGAAATGGCTGAAGTGGCTGATCAACAAGCATGGTCTACCGTGGAAAGTGCTCGCAATTTGCTTATGTAAGCAAACCGGGCACACCTCTATGTTGTAAACTTCAACATTGTATAATGTATTAAGCGGCTTTCACACCGAACGCGGAAAGCAGGTTGTTATATGGCTGCTGGGTTCAGTGCAGCCCTTCAGAGTGCAGCGGCAAAAGTTCATCTGAACAACTCATTTGAACTTTGTCTGCGGCGCGCGCTCTGGTCGAGACAGAAACAAGCCGTCCTCGTGAGGCAGAAGTGATTAAAACGAATAGGTTTCATAGCACAGTGCTTTCCGCATTCGGTGTGAAAGCCGCTTCGTGTGCCATCCTTTATCATTACTCCAACTAACGAGACAGACAGAGAGTCAAGCTGCATCAATCACAAATTGTCAGACTACAGTGGGTCCACAGCTGAACAACAGAACTACAGAAGCGTGATTTAGCCGGTTAGCATGACATGTGCAGGGTTGTTACACAACATAACATACACAACTACTTATTTTGAACGATCGCTAGAAAATACAATCTTTGTAGATTCATCATCTTTTGGAAGTGAATATAAAACAATTTTACTCACAGCATAGGATACAGCATCTTCCATATAATGTACGTGAGGTAAACCACATGGAAATGTATGGGCGGGCAAGTTGTTTGCAACGTAGAACACGGACATTATGCAAATGTGTTACTTCGTGACGTGTGGACGTAACAGAAAAAGATTCGAAATCCTGACGACTCGTTCAGGCAATTGTGAACCGACTCTTTTTTTTGATAGACAATAACTTTATTTATCGTGCACTGTCGGCTTCACAACTTTAAAGTTAGTTTATGTTCACATACAGCTACATGAAGCACTACATGAAAGGTCATATTTGAAAAGGCATAATAGGGGCACTTTAACAGCTACCTTACTAACTATTAATGACCAGCAAAGTACAACTTTATTGAGGCAAAGGTCATAGCTAATAGTTAGTTAAAAGTGAGAATTGGACCTTAGTATAAAATGTAAACCAAAATTGCATTGGTTATGAGAAAATATACCAACAAAGGAACAGAAACTGTGCTCAAACACAACTGCACAAACTGTCTGTAGAGTGACTTGATATAAGGTATGAACAGTGTATAGTCTAATAGAGTATATTTCAGTATTAACAGTGTTGTCTAAACTGTTATTTCCCTTTCCCAGCATTAAAAATGTGTACATTCACAATCTCAAAACTAATCAATATTTTTTTAGAATTCTTATATATTTATATTTAATTTATATTTAATTATTTAATGACTAACATGTTTAATTTTCATACATAGTTTCTATTGTCTGATTCTTTTTCAGTTTGAGTCCAAATAAGTACAGATAAAGTTAAAGTGCTCCTATTATGCCTTTTCAAATATGACTTTTCATGCATGTGTGTGTCATGTAGCTGTATGTGAACATAAACTGTCTGCAAAGTTGAGAAGCCGAAAGTGCACAATAAATAAAGTTAATGTTCCCACAAGGATTATCTATGCTGGTTCCTTCTCAGACACAGTTTTTTAAAAGTATCATCACACTCTTTGCAATTGCGTAAAGAACAATAGCAAATTCTCTTGGTTTAATTGGTAATTGGAATTTTAGAAGAAATTCAGAATATGACAACAAATACCCATTAGAATTAACTGTCTTACTAAAAGAATACCTTCACTGAACCAAGTATGATAGAATATAGATTTGTTTTTTAATAAAATATCCTAATTATTCCATATAAAATAGTTGTGGGGTGAAAAATTGTGCTTATACACCAATTTCCATGCTAACAGGGCTTGTCTATGAAAACCGGCCAATTTAACAGAAATTTTGTCAACAGAAAAATTACATTTCAACAAAAAGTCTATGCCTCCCTTGAATATATAATTAGGAAATACATTCCAAGGGCTTTCTCTATTCTTCATAAACTCTATTAATCATTTAATTTTAAACGTGTCATTAAGAGTATTATAATCTAAGACCTCCAGTCCCCCTTTCTCTTTAGGATTACAAATTACCTCTTTTTTTAAATAATGTGTTTTTTTTCTCCAAATAAAGTTATAAAGAATCTGATCTAATTCTTTTATAATCTTGGGAGGCACATCTAATGATAATGATGTGTGTGTCATGAATCCTGTCTGGTCTGCCCGCCACCAGAGGTCGCCATGCATTTCATTAACATTTCACACTACACAGAGTGTTGCATCACATCCCGGACTACGTTTCCCATCACCCATTGCACTGATTGCTCTAACACCTGTATCCAATTAGACACTCTATATAAGCCTCAGACTTCCCCTTAAGTCTTACCGAGTATTGTGGTGTTTTTTGGATTGTTGTTTTGCTTTGAGTTCACTAGTTCCCTGAGTTTCCCTCTCTCGCCTGGTTATCTCGTTTTGTCTCTTGTCGCCTGCCTTGTGGACCTCTCACTTGTTTGTTCAGAATACCCCTTTGCCTCTCCCTTTGGATTACGTTTGCCACTGATCGACCCTCGCCTGCTTCACTGACTACTCTCACGTCTTGCCTTCGTGTACCTGTCTATCATTGTTCGACCCTGCCTGTTTTCGACTCTGTTATTCAATAAAGTTTTCCATATGGATCTGCTTGCTTCACGTCTCCCTTGCTACGTTACAGTATGCACAGATCTAGATATACCTTCCGCCTTTAACAATAATAGACATTATTAAACATTCATTTCGAAACTGAGGCAAAATCACTGTTTCTTTTTTCAAGGCCAAAAAAATATTTTGTATTTTTTTCCCCTTTTTCTAACCATTTAAGTCTTCTATACCATTTAAGTCGTTCTCATAAATGCTCCTCTTGCTTTATCCTCATAGATCTTATCTAATTCAATTTGCAATAAATCAAATTTTTGTAACTCACAATCAGTCAAATCTTTCTTTTTCTTTTTACACAAATTAAAAATATCCTCAATAATTGATTTTTCTTTATATTTTTTAGATTTTGCTTCTAATTTTCCTTGATTAATAAATGCTGTTCTAACATCAAAATTCATTAATTTCCAATATTTTCCATATGAATTTTCTAAATCTGCAATTGTTCTATATTTTCTAATAAAGCTGGGACCGAGATGGGTTGAAACAGAAGACTGTATTGATTTTAATGTATAAGTATGTATAATGTATAAGTCTGAATGTCAAACTCAAAACAACAGTATGTTCTAAGGGGGCAGTAATATGCTGATCCTATGTTTTGACATAGCATCGCAATATAACTAAGGTAAAGTACATTGTATTTAACATTTAAGGTAAATATGAGGTTATCAGACAAATGATTCTCTCAAGCAAAGTTTGTAGCAAGATGTCCCTGCCAGTTCCTGTTCTCTTATTGTAAGTCAAATGAGCCAGATTACTGAGATGTTCACCTTTTGTTTGTAATGGCTCTCGGTGCCTCTGCCCAGTCTTTGAGTAGTTATGATGATTGGATTAGGACTGGTGTAAATGGGGCACTTGGCTATACTTGAATACTTCATTTGCATGCTTTGTTTGGGATCGTCACCCAGGTGCTTTGTCTACATTTCAGGGGACTGCCCCCTAAATGTATATAAACTACAATGTATCACTGCCTTAGTCAGACTTTTGATGACTGCAGAGCTACGCAGCGCATTCTCAATAAAGAATTCTGCTGAAGATACCCAAGAGTCTCCTGGTCTTCGCTTCTGAGTTTCCAACAGTTTTGGTGCCGTGACCCGGATAGAGCTCCTCACCTGAATCCAGATTGAAACTTCAAGCTCAACAAAGATCTGACTTTGTTCCAGACTGAATCTTTCTGTACCAAGGGTTGGTGAGTATCACTCTATCCAAAAGAACCATTAGAAGCCAGTACATGTGGTTATCCTCTGCGCCGCCAGAGAAGTGTTAACAAACAGCTGCAGGGTTTGGTTAACAGACAGTTATCCTCTATTCAGGTAGAGAAGATTAGCATTACGTGCTAATATCTGTTTATCCTCTATTTCAAAGCAGGGAAGTTTAGCATTACGTGCTAAAATCGTTTATCCTTTGTTTCAGGGCAGGGAAGATTAGCATTACGTGCTAATATCTGTTATCCTTTGTTTCGGCAGAGAAGAATTGTTTCGGCAGAGAAGAATTGTTGATCCTCTCTTCAGGGAGAGAAGATTAGCGTAAAGTGCAAATATCTGTTACCCTCTGTTTAGGCAGAGAAGATTAGCGTAAAGTGCTAGTAGTTTGTGTTGTCTTCTGTTAATTCAGGAAAGGTTAACTATAGTTGATCTGTGTTAACAAGCGTACCCTCTGTTGATCAGAGAAGTTTTAGTGTTGTGATTGTGTGGTAACAAAGAAACTCACAAAATGGTTAGAAAGAACGCTAGGCTGATCCCCACAACTGAAAAAGGTGGTCTCGCAACTCCTTTGTGGTCAGATAGCGAATTCAAATCACTGTTAGGAGTACAAATGAACCTAATAGTAACTGAAAAAGTTAGACAAGAATTAACTAAGAAATATGAGATCCATCCAGACAAGACTTGGTCTGTAGATAAATGTAAAAAAGTACTTGGAGCATGTATTCATAAGAACAATGTGAAAGGCATTATCTGCTGCCACAGAGAATTTGGTTTAGCGCTAGCTACACAACAGTCTCAGCGTAACTCAGAGCTAGAGGAACAGAACAAAGAGCTCCGGGCTAGAATATCCGCTTTGACTAAGAAATTGAACCGCAACAAAACTTTAGAAAAAACTGATATGGAAGTTAGTCAGCCTGATAACATTTATCCTGACTTACAAGCTTTCTTTGAAACGGATGTAGCCATCCAATCAGTAACTGATGTGCCTGTGGATTCGGTGAAGGTATGTGGTGCTAGGAGAAGATCTCAGGGAATTGAGGGAATTGAAAGTGTTCCTCCCAACTCTTCTGTTGTCCAGGTTCAAGCAATTACAAAAATGCTAGGACCTAAAGATATAGAGAGATTGTCCCAGAGCTCACCCTCAGCACGCACAAATTTTTCTGAATTTAGAAGAGCATTGATTAGCAAAATGCGTCTATACGACATGTCGTTGGCAGAAGTCACACAGCTGATGTCACAAATTCTAACTGAATCTGAATTCAACAGTTTTGAGTCTGCTGTCACTTCTGAACTACAACATGCCAGTAAAGGCGATTTGAAAATCCTAAATAATATCATGGAACCCAAAATAGACTGGTCCAGAATCACTAACTGTGTACAAAAGAAAGAGGAAACTGTAAGTGAATACACTGAGTAGTTTTGCCAGTCAGCCGTAACTTACAGTGGAATAGTTGATGATCCTGAAAGTGTGCTAGATGACAAGGGACCCCTAGTCCGCATCTGGTCAGATGGCCTTGAGTACAGAAAAGCCTTGCCATTCCTAGATCTAACTTGGTCTAACAAAACTCTCTGAAGTAACTTAGACACGTTAGCTACTTGGGAAAGAGATTCTGATGTTAAGGCAAAAGTGAGAGTAGCAGCAGCTACGTTTAGCACAACAAATCGAGACAAGAGATGGTATAAAAAAGAAGGGAAATGCAATTATTGTGGAAAATTAGGACATTGGGAGAAAGAGTGTAGGAAGAAGTTGCAAGACAATAAAAGAAATGCTATGCATAATTCTGCTCCTTCTCAGCCCACCTACAACCCTGAAGTAGTTTGACCAGTGACCAGTGAAACGTTAGGACAGCTCGCTCAGGCTCTTCTAAGAGCACAAAAAGAGCAGGAAAAAAACTAATTGTTGGGGCTGTGAGTAGCTACCTTTCGCCATCATACATCACAATGACAAAAGAATTTTTGTGAAAGGTAGCATACAAGAGAAAGAGATTGACTTTTTGCTTGATACAGGTGCAGAAATCACAGTAGTTCCTACAAAATTGGCTAAAGATTTAAACATTCTGTACAAGAAAACTAAACTTTGTTTAATTGGTGTAGTAGGTGAAGATTCTGTTTTGTGTGAAACTCCGCCCATAGAGGTACAATTAGGCCCGAAAACTCTGACTACAAAATTGTTATGTGCTCCATTAAATACAGGTGCAATTCTAGGCATGGATCTACTGAGACAAGTACATCTAACTTTAGACATGTCCTCAGAATCTGCTAGCATAAAAATTGCTTCAGCACAAGTTTCTACCAGTAATGCAATCACTCCTGAGTATGTTTTCTTACAGAATCATCCAATTTGGGCTAAAGACAAAGATGATTGCGGGTTTCTCACAGGTGTAGAACCAGCCAAATTAACAGGAACCGCCCCTCCTGTTACCAAACAATACCCGATCAGTAAGGAAGCTATACAGGGAGTCAAACCTATTGTAGAAAAATTGCTGAAGCAAGAAGTGCTCGTTGAAACCAATAGTCCCTGTAATTCACCCATATGGCCCATCAAGAAAGCCAATGGGTCATGGAGACTCACAATAGACTACAGAGTAGCCAATAAGCATATTGAAAAAATCACCCCCCTAGTAGCCGATCCATCTACAATTTGTAATGGCTTACCATTAGATTGTAAGGTTTTTTCAGTAATTGATATGTCTAATGGATTCTTTTCTGTACCCTTGCACGCTGACAGCCAGCCATGGTTAGCTTTCACAATTGACTATGAACAATATCAGTGGACACGTTTGCCACAGGGATTTCAAAATTCCCCGACCATATACCATCAGGCTCTCAGACGTGATTTGTGTGACCCAGAATGTCCAGTCAAACAGTCCACTATGATTCAATATGTCGATGATATTTTATTTGCCTCAACAGATCATGAGGTACATCAAACTGAATTGGCAGCATTGTTGGAGTATTTGCAAAAAAAAAGGACACAAATGTAGCTTTCACAAAGCTAAAATTGCTAAAAATCAAGTTACATTTCTGGGTCAAACAATTGGTACAGGAAATAGATCCATTACACAGGGTCGAGCCGCTTCAGTCAAAGCAATACCTCCGCTACTAACATTAAAACACTCAGATCATTTTTAGGAACAGCAGGTTACTGTAGACCTTGGATAGAAGACTATGCCTCGATGGCTCAGTCACTCTATGACTTGTTGAAAGGTCAGGTTAGAGATTCTGATACAGTTTGTATGAAAGAAATTCACCTCAAAGCTTTCAATGATTTGAAGAGAGCACTATGTCAAGCGCCAGCATTAGGAATTGCACAATCTGATAGGCCCTTTGTGCTTTGTTCATGAACACTTAGGCTTTATGACTGCATGTCTAATGCAAGATCACGGGGGCAATTTATGCCCAATTCATTACTATTCTGGCAAACTTGACATAGTCGCTCAAGGTATGGGCCCATGTCTCAGAGCAGTACAGGCAGTTCATCTAGCTCTTCAGGCCTCATCAGGAATGGTGTTAGGACAGACTGTAAATGTAAGATGCCCTCATGCAGTGTCTGCACTAATGAATCAAGCAAAAGTCACTTCTGTCACATCCTCTTATTGGGGAAATTGGTTAACAACCCTCACAGCCCCGAACATTGTTTTACAGCGTGCGCCAATCACAAACCCATCCTCATGTATGATGTCTGCAATGACTAAAGTTGTCTTAGAGGATGAAGGAGAAATGGCTCATGATTGTGTTACACTTACATACACACCTACGAGTGAAATCACAGAAACTCCCATAGATAATGCAGAATTGGAGTTGTTTGTTGATGGTTCAGCTCAAGTTATTGAAGGTAACAGACAAGCAGGTTATGCAGTAACTTCTACCACTGAAGTGGTAGCTTCAGGTCGTCTTCCAGATCATTTTTCAGCTCAAGCTGCAGAACTAGTAGCCTTAACTAGAGCATGCACGCTAGCGTCAGCATCAACTGCCAAATATCTACACTGATTCCAGGTATGCTTTTGGGGTAATTCATGATTTTGGTATCATTTGGCAAAGTAGACAGTTTTTAACTTCTGCTGGATCACCCATTAAGCATGCTGGATTAGTGAAAGATCTAAAATTAGCTGTGATCAAAGTGAAAGCACATCACACAACTAATACTACGGAAGCTAAAGGCAATGCTCTTGCTGATGTAGCTGCTAAACAGGCTTGTTCATATGCAAATGTACAGATGTGTTCAGGTAGTACAGCACAGAAGACAATTCTGCCTCCTGAATCAATCATTGATCTATACAAAGACGTTCCTTTATATGAAGCATGGACATAGTTAGACAAAGGAGCCACAGTGGATTTATCTGGTTGCTGGACCAAAGGAGGAAAATATATTGCTCCCGAATCACTGCTGCCACATTTGGCTCAACAAATACACAATTTGTGTCACAGTGGTCCAGCAACAATGAATCACAGGTTCTCAAATCAATGGTGGAATCCAAAATTCAGAAATGTAGCCACTAAAACAGTCAAGAGATGCGTTACATGTCAAAAAAATAAAGATGTTCCAGCAGCAACTACAGCAGCAACACATACCCCAGCTCCACCAGGACCGTTTCGTCACCTACAAGTTGATTACATATCATTGCCTCCTTGTTAGGGAAAAATTGACGTTTTGATAGTAATAGACAAGTTCTCAAGATGGATAGAAGCTTATCCAATAGGGCGTGCCACAGCTGCACATACTGCTAAATGTCTTGTCACTGATTTCATTCCCAGATGGGGATTACCAGATAGCATTGACTCAGATCAAGGAACCCACTTCACAGGACAGGTATTCAAGGAAGTGTCTAAAATGTTGAAAATTAAGTGGAATCTTCACTGTCCTTATAGGCCACAAGCATCGGCGCAAGTCAAACGTGCAAACAGATCAATCAAAACCAGGCTAAGCAAAATGCATCAGGAAGGAATATTATGGGTCGAAGCGCTGCCAGCGGTACTGTGTAGTCTGAGAGCATCACCTAACAGATCAGTGGGTCTAAGCCCTCATGAGATTATTACAGGACGCCCAATGCAGATGCCAGGTGTGATTGATCTTAGAAATGCTGATGTGCACATTGCCTCAGATGCCCTGATCACTTACTGTGAAAACCTTACAAAGGCAGTACAGAGTTCCAGAGAAAGAGTTGAGTCATGTTCGCAGAATCCACCAGAAGGTGGACACACAATCATCCCAGGTCAGTGGGTTATGATAAAGTCATTCAGAAACGAACCATTAGAGCCTAAGTGGCACGGACCACATCAAGTGATGCTGATTACAGCAGCTGCAGTTTTGTGTCAGGGAAGGAAAACCTGGACTCATGTGTCACACTGTAAAGTTGTTCCCCCACCTACAGGGATAGGATAGGACACACAGACCAGTGAGGAACCCAGGGAAGAACCGAATGCAACAGGCTTCGGGGGCCAACCCTGAGGTGAAGACTTCCTCATAGGCCTTCCCCATCCACTAGTCCATCCTTACCTCACTGTTCTTTAGGTGTCACGGGAATTAAGAACTAGGGAAAGAAGGAACAACAAGACTAGACTCAGATTGAACAGAGGCTACAACTCTATTTGTTTGCAGCCTTTTACAACAAATACTGCTCTGTCGTCTTTTGTTTTCTTTCTTACTCTGTGCAGATACCCCTTGATGGCTGTCCCGAGACCCATACACATCGACCCCCTCACCTGTGTATGAAGCTACAAACTTTAAAGGACAACTAGACCCACTGCCGAGCCAACTGTCACGGAAGACAGAACATAAAAAAAACACAGCGCAGAGAATCAAATGAAAGAACTTCAGTCATCCATCAATATGATCAAGATTGCCGTTCTAGTAATCATCATGAACATCGCACAAGCTATAGACTCCAGAAACAACATATTCTTAGAACTGATGAATATGTCAAGAAATGCCTTGTTTGCTGGAAAGAACGTTTGCATGCCACACCCACCTTCAGTAAAAGCAGGGATACCATGGGTGGCACACCCCATCTCCCACTGTGACACGTGCACCTTATTCGGAGTTCAAACAAGTGGAATATTCAACAGAAGTACATGCCACCACATCACATCTCCTCCAGCTTCTCCGTGTTGCATTCCTGGATTACCATCCTGCAACCTAACTTCAGCTACTCCCATTATGACAGATCTACTCTTGCCAATGACTTTTCCTTGGTGCATGGAAAATGATGCTCCAGCCTCGACTCCATTGGGTGAAATTCCTCATGAACGTTGCAGCTTTGTGATCAAAATGAGAACAAATTCCCATGTGGACATTACTCCATCAACAGGAAGAGAGGAAAAGGACTTAGAAGTTTGTCTCCACAGGACATCATCTCTCCCAAAATTCTTCTCAGTAAATCAGTGGTGTATGATTCCTCCACCGACTGGCACCTTCTGGTTATGTGGAACTTCTGTCTACAACATCCTACCTAGCCAATTCAACGGCAGGTGCACCTTGGTTTATGTTTTACCGGCTATCAGAGAAAATACACACTCCTCCCCAAGCTCTCCACATTTACTAAGCTCAGCTCCTACCACAGACAAAGAAGATGGCTGCATCCCTGGACTCACTTGTGCACAAACATGGTGGTCAAGAACTCTTGGAGCCTTAATCCCGTCTTATGGTGTCATACAGGCCCTGGATCAAGTCAGAAGCTTATCGAATTCTGTACAGAAACTAGCTAATGATACAGCTTTTGCCCTAGGTAACATCACGGACACTCTCGCTTCACACAAGATAATGATCTTACAGAACAGAGTGGCCTTGGATTACATTCTTGCAATGCAAGGGGGAGCCTGCACCATTATTGGCCCTGAATGCTGTACCGGGTTAATGGATCCAACAGAGAACTTGAACAAAATTCAACGAGACATTCTTGATCTTTCAGCAAAATTACACCAAATGACTGAAGATAATTCTTCATGGTTCGGAGATGTTAGGTAAACCCTGGCTGTGGATCAAGGAAATAGCAATTCTGCTGTTATTTTTCCTACTGGTGTACTATCTATGCATCCACAGTATCAAGTGTTTCATTCAACAAATGACCCACGACCACCATGAGGAAATAACAGTTCCAACCAGAAAAGACTATTACCCGTAAGAACTTCACGGACCCTAGAAGCATGTTTGTTTCTGTGTCAGCATGCTTTCCATCACTACAGACAATCAACACAGAACTTTTTAAGTGTTTAAATTTGTATTATGTGAGAATTATTAAAACTCTTAAAGGGGGGACTGTAGGATTACAAATTTAAGAATCTGTTGAAAATATGCTAATCCTATGTTCTGACATAGCATCGCAGTAAAACTAAGGTAAAGTACATTGTATTTAACATTTAAGGTAAATATGAGGTTATCAGACAAATGATTCTCTCAAGCAAAGTTTGTAGCAAGATGTCCCTGCCAGTTCCTGTTCTCTTATTGTAAGTCAAATGAGCCAGATTACTGAGATGTTCACCTTTTGTTTGTAATGACTCTCGGTGCCTCTGCCCAGTCTTTGAGTAGTTATGATGATTGGATTAGGACTGGTGTAAATGGGGCACTTGGCTATACTTGAATACTTCATTTGCATGCTTTGTTTGGGATCGTCACCCAGGTGCTCTGTCTACATTTCAGGGGACTGCCCCCTAAATGTATATAAACTACAATGTATCACTGCCTTAGTCAGACTTTTGATGACTGCAGAGCTACGCAGCGCATTCTCAATAAAGAATTCTGCTGAAGATACCCAAGAGTCTCCTGGTCTTCGCTTCTGAGTTTCCAACACTGGGAATCAGTGATAAGACATACCCTTTAGATTTGAGAAAGAAAACTGCAAGCATTTTAAATGAATTTATTAACAGATTTGAATTTAATTTTATAGCATGTATCCTGATTTACATATGACAGTAAAACTTGCATGGAAATGCTCTTTAAGGCCCAAGTAACAAGACACACCTTTTGAAGTTGTGATGGAAAACTGTATGTATTTTAAATTGCTCTTGTTTTAACTCAAAAAAAGAAACATTCTGATGGGAAACCATTAACCGTTTTAGCCTTTCACATGTACTTTGTAGACGGTCCCTAGCTGACCTAAACGCAAGATCGCCGCTGCTAGAGCCTTTAGGTGTTGCAACATATCGATGAGGATTAAAACAAATAAACTGCGATGTGTGTTCAGTTCTACATTCTAATGCTTTTCAGACAAGCCATTTTTATACAATTGTACTCATTTACTAAGAATGTATTGAAGTTTTTCGCGGCTGAATATCTGTCCAACATCCAACAACAAACGTCGAACCAACTTTATATCGGTTGCTACCATCCGTTTGTCTGCGTCCGAAAACAACCACTTCGCATATTTCCATAGCTCTTATTTTCACGTTTTCATTAATTTGTTCGGACAGCCCATATAAACGCAGGCATCATCTGCGGCTGTAACGTTCCTGGTCATAAATTTTAGTGTTCATTTCCATGACCTTTTTTTCCAGGACAGCATTTGCATTTTTAGCATTTCTTTCTGCAGAACCTTTACATCATTGTGCACTGATGTAAGAGATTTGCCCAAAGCTTCAATGTTAGAAGAATTCTCTTTAACCATTCTTTTAAGCTGGTCGGATCGCTTCTTGATTTTCTCAGAGAGAATTCGGATGATATTCTCCTGCACATCACTCAAAGAAAGTTCACTTTGTTTGGCAAAGGGGTCGACGACATTTTTTTGCCTTTTGGGAGGCTGATTTTTGCTTGGTGTGTTTGGGCAAGAGGAGTGAGTATCGTTAAAACTTCTCTTCTACTTTATAGTGTCAACCTCCATCTCTTTTTCTAAGTTGTGCAGTGACACTAATTGGGGACTTTGTGATTCAATATTGCTTTGTTGCATAACACATTTGCATAATGTCTGCCCACATTCTACGTCGCAAACAACTTGCCCGCCCACAAACATAGTGGTTTATGTCATGTCGAGAAGACGCTGTATCCTACCCTGTGAGAGTAAATTTGTTATATATTCACTTCGAAAAGATGAATCAACAAAGATTGTATTTTCTAGCGATCGTTCAAAATAAGTAGTTGTGTATGTTATGTTGTGTAACAACCCTGCACGTCTTGCTAACCGGCTAAATCACACTTCTGTAGTTCTGTTGTTCAGCTGTGGACCCACTGTAGTCTAAAAAGTTGTGATTGATGCAGCTTGACTGTCTGTCTGTCTCATTAGTTGGAGTATGATAAAGGATGGCGCACAAAGCGGCTTTCACACCAAATGCAGAAAGCACTGTGCTATGAAACCCATTAATTTCAATTGCTTCCGCCGCGTGAGGACGGCTTGTTTCTGCGTTGAGTAAAGCGCACACGCAGCGGAGCGCACTGCTGGCACGCAAATGAACCAAATAGGGATAACTGCTGGCTGGAGCAATGAGCGTGCTGAAAGGTATGGGCGTGTCGAAAGGTAGGGGGCGTGTCAAAAGGTTTCTCATTGGTCAAAGGAGCTTCTGCATTGGCCAATCAGCGGTAACCATACTTTTACAAAACATGGTGGCGGTAAGGAATTTTTTTTGCAGTTATGTACATATTAATACAAATATATACATCTCACAACAGAAATAGAAAAAGGGTATACAGAGAGAATAAAAAAAATACAAAAGAACAAGTGCATGTACATGAGTAAAAAGGATCTACGCCAATCCAAAAGAAAAATTAAAACATTTAATTAACTAAATTAAATTGACACAGTGCTTCATAAGTCTTTTTAGCTTTTCTGTTTCTAATATTTTGCAACATAATGCCATATTGTTTAATTTCTTGAATAAAATGTTCACAATTTGGCTTAGCTTTAGTACATTTCTTTACATGAATGTGATATTTTCCAAGTAAAACAATTAGTTGCGTAAGAAAGGAAATTGTACTTTTAGAATCAATAGTATCTTGTACATAAAAGAATACATCATCATACATTTCTATTTGTATTAATATACCAAACATTCTAGAAATGAAGTAAGAAATTATTTTGGTTATCTACCCAAAATAATTTTGAGTACACACATTGAAAGAAAAGATGAGTCACAGATTCTTTAACAACACCACAAAACTCACAAGAATTTTCCAGATCCAATTTGAACCATTCAAATAATTCTTTAACAGGGTAAATTCTGTGTAATATCTTAAAAGATACCTCTTTTACTTTATTATTTATAAAAAAACTTATTCCATTGTCATACCATGACTGATTAAAGATAGATTTTTTTTTATACAAGATATCTCTATTATTCCACAGAAAATATCGATGTGGTGTGAAATTGTGCTTATAGATTAATTGCCAAGCCAGCGATGCCTGCTTATGAAAACTTGCCAATTTAATTGGGATTTTATCAATAGAAAAATTACATTTTAAAAGAAAATTAATACCACTTAAAGAACTAAATATAAAATTGGGGAATATATGCCACACAGTAGTGTTGTCAAAAATATCGATATTTCGATAAATATCGATACTGAAATATTTGAACGGTACCAATACTAATTTCCCGAAGTATCGATATACCGATACTAGCCGAGCTGTCACTTTCATTTCTCTCTAAAGGCCCGTTGACAAACACCACACGTGACCGCAGTGCCTGTCTCGTCTCATTCGCTCTGGTTAAATAGCATTAGGGGCCGTTCACATATTGCGCCTAAAAACGCGTGGAAAACGCTAGACGCACCGATATCTCCTTGTTTCCAAAGCGCTCTGTTGCTTGCGCTTCCGTGGCATCTGCCGTTGCTAAGCAACCATGATCCGCACCCTCAATGAAGACGTGGAAGTTTCAAAGGACAAACGGATTTATAACACTAAAAATTGCTTGCTGTAGCTCTGTTACTACATTTAATACAAAAATCAACTTGTGCTTATTTAACTTTATTCAAAAAATTATTACTTAAATTCTGCAATTTGCCTTGATGTCGATCCAGTGAACAACTGAGCATTTTTTCACGTGTGATGCATGTTTGCATGCGTGAAGAGGTGAATGTATGTGAGTCCGGCATTAAAATCTGTTCATCAAATAATTTTAATGTATTAACCAGCATTTATGAATGATGAGCAATGCATTAGTTACAGTATATTTTAATCTTTGATAACGGTAGGTAATAAAATGTAACGCCAAGCCAGCAGAGGGAGCCCTCACCCTAGGACTGCCTGCATGCTCCCTCTGCTGCTTCTACTGCTACTTCCTGTTTGGCACTATTTAAAGACTGGCCATGTGCTCAATACTTGGTGAAGTATTGCAAGTTACATCTGCCTTACTGAGCGTTTTTGATTTTCTCTGTTTGATTGCCTGTTGCTGTCTTGCTCTGTTTCTGGATTATTGTGTTTACGGATTACCCCTGTTTGGATTGTTTGCCTGTGTGGACTGTTTTCAAGGTTTGACCATTATCTGCCTTTTGACTATTGCTCTCTGGATCACCCCTGTTGTTACGGTTGCTTTATTGGACTGTCTGCTCGGTAATTGACCCACTGCCTGTTTATACTCTCTGCTGTTTGGATTACGTTTCATGTTGTGTGTGCTATTGGACTGCCTTCCGGTATTGATCCTCTGCCTGCTTTTGTGTATTCTGCTTCCTGTAATAAACGACCACTTTTGGATTCTACCTCTGCCTCAGCGTCCTCGTTACATAAAAAGACAACAGATCATGTTAGCTCTGGTCCAATGAAAAAATATTAACAGATAGAACTTTGGATTTTAATTAGTTCATGTATTAGTAAATGTTAGTTTAAATTAACTTTTAACTTGGGTTAATAAATGTTTGAAAGTATTTTTCATTGTGTATTCATGTTAACAAATATCTATTACCATTAGCTTAAGTTCTAAGATTAGTTAGTTAGTTCAGTTCATTTTAAAAGTGTGGTCTCAAAACAAAAGTTCATTAAAGTTTGGCACCAGAAAGAAGATGAGAGTCGACCTGCAACAAAAACAATACGCTCACAACCTACCAGCTGTATTTGAACAGCAAAGAAAGTATGAAGCAAACTCAAATGAAGCTAAGAAGCTGAACAGGGCTGTAGCAGTGTAGTACCTCCAAAACATTTTTGTTCATGTAAAATATACCTCATTGCCATGTTCTAGATTTGTTATATTTATCTTTAAATGGAAAAAAAAAATGTACCCCCTTAATATTGTGGCAGTTTTTGTGGTATCGAAAATGGTATCGAATATCGATATTTTTCAAGGTATCGTATCGAAGTTAGAAATTCCAGTATCGTGACAACACTACAGCTGTGTTTCCTGAGCCATGTAAAGTTACAGCTGTTGTTTCTGAATCAAGTCAAGTTACAGCTGTTCTTCGTGAGTCAAGCCAAGTTACAGCAGTTGTCCCTGAGTCAAGTCACGTTACAGCTGTTGTTCCTAAGTCACAGCTGTTGTTCCTGAGTCAAGTCGAGTTACAGCTGGGTTGTCTATGTTAGCTAAGCCACAGCTGATATTTATTAGCCAAGCCAAGTTACAGCAGATCTTCATGAGCCAAGTCAAGTTACTGCTGTTGTTTCCTGAGTCAAGTCAAGTCACAGCTGTCTTCATGAGCCAGGTCAAGACACAGCTGTTCTTCATGAGTCAAGTCAAGTCATGGCAGACCTCCCTGAGTCAAGTCAAGTCACAGCAGATCCCTGAGTCAAGTCAAGTGAGACCTCCTTGAGTCAAGTCAAGTCACAGCAGACCTCCCTGAGTCAAGTCAAGTCATGACAGACCTTCCTGAATCAAGTCAAGACACAGCTGTGCTCCTAACAGAGCCTCTTCATGACATGGCTGCTAGTATGAAGCCTCGTCACGTATCAGCTGACATCCCAGAGCATCGTCAGGTCTTAGCCATCCTTCCAAAGCCTCGCCAGGTCTCATCTCATCTCCCAAGCCACGCAGAGCCCACGCTGTCTAACCTCACAGCCTCCACACCTTCAAGCCCGGCAGGCATCCCACTGTCTACTGTGCTACTGTAGAAGATTTTCATTGATCTTGAATCAATATAAAACACAGAATTATACCTATGCATTAGAGGATATTATTCTACTATTATCATCTGACTATGTGTATTAACTCTGTGCAGTGAGCTTAGAGCAAATATAACTATTTAAAGCTTGAAAAACACTCATGCCTGTTCAGGAGCTAGAAATACATGACAGCTATTGATCAACCTTCAGGAATTCATATATGGTAAAAAAAAAATACCTTGTCCAAAAATACAACAGTGCATATATGGAATGCTTCAGGATGTATATAAGTGTGCTTGAGACGAAACTCTGGAGTGGTGTACGAACATTACTCAGCCTTTTGTTAACTTGTTAATAAAGGTCTATCTGACTTCCTAAACCTCTTCAGAGCTATTTATTTTGAGCAAGGAAAATTCTATAACATAATTGGCAACCCCGGCAGGACACAGACAGGGCAAAAGAGTGAAAAAGCTGCAACGGGCTCTCTGGACGATAACTCAAATGGCCACAATAAAAGGGTAAGCAGTTTTGCTTGTAAAGTTAGTGTGTTGTTCTCCAGAGTTGCCTGTTGAGGTAAGAAAACTCTTTAAAAGCTCTTCCAAAATTAAGAACTAAAAAAATATAAAAGAAGGTTTTGAATTCAGAATTAACTGTAAGCTGTCATGGTGCATGCAAAAGGTTAACTGTGTTTGAAATTGTTGCAGGTACAGTAGTAAAGTAGTTTAAAGCCTGAGACAGATAAAGTTCTGAGACAGGTACAGTAGTACAGTAGTTAAAGCCTGAGACAGATAAAGTGCTGAGACAGGTACCATAGTTTAGCAAAATCCTGCAATGGTTTTGTAATGTGTGTTTAGAAAGAAGGTTTAGAAAATTGAAACAGAAGATTGACAGGAGTTGATAGATAACTCCAAGGAGTCGAGAAAAGAAAGATTTATGTTGTCTGTGTGTGCGCACTTGTGTACATGATCTAGTAGCCAAGGCAGCGTGAGTATATAAATAGACTTTCGGTCTGCAGAGCGGTGGTATATGACTCTTCACTGATTTACTCATGTTAAAACTAATAAGTGGAAACTAACTAACTAATAGTTAAATAAATAAATAAATAACTAGACAAATAACTAGATAAATAAGTGAATGAATAAATATATAAATAATAATGATAAATGTCTGAATTTATCTGTGATATACAAATAAAAATAATGATATAATAACATATATTATACATTTAATCACATAATATATAAATAAGTAATATAAATGCACGTGCATAAAATATATCTTATATCTGAAGTTGTATCTCATTATCCCTGAAGGACAAATGACAAATTAATCCATTGCAGAGATTTAAAATTATATTAACTGAAAATAACGTGCAATGTGTTGATTAAAAACAAGATTGAGTGACCAAAATGAATAAGCTTTATTCAACAGTATCTTAGTAAATGAGACTGCATGGTTGGATGAGAAAAAAATTTAATATATAGGAAATATTATGATTTGTAGTATGCTTAGATAAGCATAGATAGTAAATTGCTCTTTTGCTGCAACGAAGAACTGCTTTACTAAAAATAGAATGGGGGAAATGCTGTTGTCAACCAGTGAGATTTTTAGCCTTAAACATGGTTTGTTGAACATAAAAAGCAGATTGTTAACACAACTGGAATTGGAATTAATAAAAGTTCTCTTGAGTGTTCAAATTTCAGAAGATTTCTGGAACAGATCCTCAAAGAATGGAAGCAACAAGAGAAGAAAAAGCAAAGACATGGCAGCAAGAAGAAGGAGAGAGAGTGGCTGAAGGGGGCTGAGGGCCTTTGAGTGACATCAAGCTGATGACCCAGTGCAATAGCCAAAGACTTCAACAGACTGATGATCCAACAGGAGAACTTCCATCCCTTCCTCTGAGGGCACAGGTGCGAGAGATCCAATGATCACTCTAGAGAACTTCTCAAATTTGTTAATTAATATATTAATTTAGTATATCTTGTGTATTCAATGGTCTTACAGCAGATCTCTGCATTCTCTGCTAAACTAACATCCTCTGTCTGCTCTTCTAGTAGACGAAGTGGGTGCTCAACTCACAAAAATTAGTTTTAACTAAAGCTGGATTTGGTATAGTGAGGGTTACATTTAAGGCATTATTCAGAAGAAACATAACTGAATTATTCTCTGACAGAGAAGAATTAAAGAAACAGACAAAGGTGATCTAAGAAAAATATAGTTGTAAAACAGCACTACTGGTCACTCCATCTTGTTTGATGGTAATTTTCTAGGGTTAGGTTAAACAAAATAATGATAAGGAAAATATGTTTATGAAAGACAAAAGAAATTAAATCTAACATGTTGTCATCACTGGGGTAATGAGATATAAATGTTATTGGCCATGGATCCAAGAATTATGCAGAGATCTCTAAATTACTTTAGCTGATAAGTAACAACTAAAAGAAATTAACAATATTTGAAGAACACAAAGGATAAAGGCATTTGAGAAATTATAGTTGGCCATCTCAATTGCACCATGCCTAGGCTCAAATATTCTAAAACATTAAATTATTAGAGCTTGTGAAAAAAACATTTAAACAAGTGGGGAGTGACACAGTGCCTGTGTCCTATAGCTGTCAACAACAACAAAGATGTGTGGAATTCCACTGTTAAAACTGTATGTTCCCAAGTTAGAGCCGTATGCAAGAACGTGATGGCCAGAAAAGTGTGAATGTGTGTGAATGATGGCCAGTGTGTGAATGGAGTGAAAGATAGTGTCTAAAGAGACACTCATTTATCTTCATTTATTCAAATCATTTATTTGCCAAAACAGCTGTTTTCTAAATTTTCATAATATCTGGACTTTAATACGTGGGCCCACAGGGCAGATAATGCCCAATAAAAATAACAACTATGAATGAATTTGGGTTATTATTGTGGCAGAAAGAAAAAGTGCCACACATGCGCAGTGTAATAGCATGGGAAAGCAGATCAAACAAGCTTAATCAAACTTTCTTTTCAGCATATCAAGATGAAGCCGATGCTTGTCAAAAGTATAAAATGTTGGTTTATAACTGTTAACTTGAGCAAAAGTGGGTTGAATGCTTTCCAGATGCCATACTGATAATAAAGAAATAATGGAGTCAAATTAACCAATTGTGAAGAATAACTTGAGGAGACAATGTAAATCATATGATAAAAAGCCAAATTGTATAAGACAGAAAATGAGATGGAATTAAACCTTACTGGTAATAAAAGCACGTAAACACAGGAAAAAGGCCAGGAGAGCATTGAGCCCACATACTGTACAATCTCCTGAAAAAGATCAATAAGGAACTGTGTCAAGAGTGAAGAGACTCCCACAAGTGAGAAAAATGGACATAACAGCATGGACCAATACCATCACATGCCTAGTCCACCTAATGATGCAAGTCAACGGACAACGCCTACCTGATTTTCCCTCAATTAACTTTTTAGTCTTTGAACAACAGCACAAATCAACTGAGTAAAATCTACCAATATTGTAGACATTTTATACTTTGTTTCATTTTGAATCTGTGTGATGTATTCTATATGTTGATGTTCCCAATATTTTCAAAAAGTTAAGGAATCAGAACCTTTTACTCCCTTCTGCCTCTATAGTACAATGAAGAACAGTGAGGGAAGATGTTTGGTTCTGATGTCCCCTGGAGTGTGGTTCCATAATTAAGTCATTGATAATGAATTTGTGTGACTTATTTTAGTCACAATAATATAAGAACTGAGAATCCTGGATTGTGAAACTACATTCTGGAAAAAGTGAGTAAGGTGGGACTTAAGTAAGTCCCAGAGGGGGGAGATGTAGAAGATTTTCATTAATCTTGAATCAATATAAAACATAGAATTATGCCTATGCATTAGAGGATATTATTCTACTATTATCATCTGACTATGTGTATTAACTCTGTGCAGTGAGCTTAGAGCAAAGAGAACTATTTAAAGCTTGAAAAACACTCATGCCTGGAACGAACCTGTTCAGGAGCTAGAAATACATGACAGCTATTGATCAACCTTCAGGAATTCATATATGGTAAAAAATACCTTGTCCAAAAATACAACAGTGCATACATGGAATGCTTCAGGATGTATATATGTGCGCTTGAGACGAAACTCTGGAGTGGTGTTCGAACATTACTCGGCCTTTTGTTAACTTGTTAATAAAGGTCTATCTGACTTCAAAATCTCTTCAGAGCTATTTATTTTGAGCAAGGAAAATTCTACAACACTACCTGTAATGGCGGTCTCCATCTTGAGCGTGTGGGCTACACACTGCGCTCCAGAGGCCTCGTCTGACCACGAGTCTGCTCCTGAGGCCTTGTCTGTCCACGAATTTGCGCCAATGCCTCCAGAGGTGTCAGCAAATGCTGTAGAACCTCCCAAGGAGGCGGCGTCCTCCTATGAACTCTCTGCCCATCATGTCACGGCCAAGGAGGCCTTTCATGAACTCTCTGCCTGTCATGTCATGGCCAAGGAGGCCAATCATGAACCCTCTGCTCTGCTATGGATGTCATTAGTTCCACTGTGGGTATCTTTGCTCCTGTCTGCTCTGCCTGCCCCGCCATGGCTCCCTGCTTTGCCTGCCCTGCCATGGCTCCCTGCTCTGCCTGCCCCGCCATGACTGCCTGCTCTGCCTGCCCCGCCATGGCTTCCTGCTCTGCCTGCTCCGCCATGGTTCCAGGCTCCTCAGAATCCAATATGGTGGACTTCTGCTCCAGTGCTCCACGGCCCAGGTCCTCCAGTGTTCCACTGTCTGCCACAGCTCCACGGCCCAGGTCCTCCAGTGTTCCACTGTCTGCCAAAACTCCCGCAGCCCAAGGTCCTCAAGAGATTCCACTGTCTACCCCTGCTCCAGCCCAGGTCCTCCAGTGTTTCACTGTCTGCTATTGTTCCATGGCCCAGGTCCTCCAGTGCTTCACTGTCTGTCACTGCTCCATGATCCAGGCCTACCTCCTCTGCACGGACCTGATCCTCCGTCCCACACCCTGTTTTGCCTCTGTTCCCCCACCCTCCTGGACTGTTGTTGTTTTGAGCACCAGGAGTCGCTCCTAAAGGGGGGGATTCTGTAATGCCACACCAGCAGAGGGAGCCCTTACCCATGAACTGACTGTTACCGCTCCCTCTGCTGCTTCTATGGATACTTCCTGTTTGGCAGCCATATAAGGAGGGCCATGCCAAACAGGAGGTTGCAAAGTATTGTTTTGCCTGTGCGGACTCTACCAAGCGTTTTCCCTGTTTTCATTGCCTTGTTTTGTTATTTCCATGGTTCTTGTTTTATTCCATAGTCATAGTTTTTGCCATGTTTCATTGCCTTGTTTATTTGTTACTTTTGGACTGCTGTCTTGGATTCTGACCTTTTGCATGTTTTATTGGATTACGCTTTTGTCTTGCCCTGGATGTCACTATTTGTTGGAGATCGACCTTGCCTGTCTGACTACGATCTGTTCAATAAAGCTCACATTTGGATCTATCACGCTTCTGAAGAGTCCCGTTACATGATCCCTAATTCCTAGTAATTCAAATAATGTTATTTAAATATCAATTGATAATAATATTTAATAATTAAATTAAATAATAAACAAATAAATTAATAGAGAGGGAGGATTGTGTAAAAGGGTATTTAATATAATATGTTTTGTTCATAGTGAATATTTTCATTTTAGGGGTGCCCATATCTTTTCAAAGTGTATTTATTTACTATTGATTGCATATGTTATCTTTTCCATAGAGTGTACCATTAGACACTGTCCAACCAGTCACTTATTGCTGGGGATTCTTGCCTTCTCCAAAGTTTTGTTACACTCTTAAAACAGATGTGTTAAAAACAACACAACCTGTGTTATATCTTAACACATATGTGTGTCTAGTTAAGGACAACACATTTTGTGTTAATTTTAACTCAACCAATGTGTTATTCTTTTTAATACAGGTTGATATTCTTAAAATATTTAACACACTAATGTTTAATAAATCTCACAATTTGTGTCATATAATGTGAATGCAGCACAAAAAAAAAAATAAACTAAAAAATAAACTAAAAAAAATCAAAGATGGTCATGATGTGGAGTTCTTTAAAGGGTTGGAGGATGTTATTTGGAGAACCTTCAGGGATGAACACTGACCGGAGTGTTAAAGTAACACTGAAACAGAGTTGAACTTAATAAAAATGTTAACAAGCAGAAATACTGAAGGAAAGAGAAACATAAAAAAAGAAAAGAGACGAACAGGAAAAGAAACACAACTACAACTGACTTAGTCAAAGCCTTAGATGAAATCAACTAAAATAAAACACATTCAATCTCTCAAGATCTCAGCAGAGGAGGATTAAACGACAATAAACAAATTAAACAAAACCCACAAACAGCATCACCAGATTCACTTATTACTAACCAGTTTGTCTAAAGTTGTTGAATTTGTTTCATTTGAACTTACTATTAAGGCGATCAGTGTTTGCTTTAGTCGGGCCTTCAATTTGTAACATTTTTTTTCCCTCTCTGTTTCCTGTTTGCTGTAAGCCTGTGTCTACAAAACACATTTATTATGGCAAAAAAGCCAGAAGAAAACATGACCTTATCATTAATAGTGACTTGCTTGCTGTGTAATATTCTGATTTACCGATCTGGTCAAAAGCTGGAATTCATGGTTATATTTGATATTTGTTAACATCAGTAAATATTGTTGTTATATTTTATTTGTTTGTGGTGTTGTTCTTCGCGGAAATATTGTTTTAAATCAGATAAATTGATGGGTCAAAACGAGAGAAAAAGAAAGTATTTGCGAATTACCTGTTATTGTGATTTAAGATACCGAAGCATTCATCAAGTTATACTGGCGCGTCTGAACCGCAATTTATGCACCTGATTGATAATGCTTCCAATTTATTCTCGCTTTAATTTTTCGCTATTATTTTTACAATTTCCGGCAGAGCTTTTAACGCATGTTTTTGTGATGTTTCAAGATGTTTATCTCTGAATATTTACTGTTGTTTATACCATTGCTGGGAAATTACTTTATAAGGAAAAGCTGATTCTTCGCATTATTACAACAATTGCGCCGAAAACTTCGTGGATGTTTAACCACCCAACTGGATCACATTACGGAAACAGATCTATGCTGAGAATTCTGAACTCTACCTTGAAGGTGCAGAATTTGGATGAAGAAGGATTTGTGCGTCATGTACAAGTTAAGACCAAAAGCAGCTGTCTGGACAGACCAATAATCAAGCTCTGTCTTATACAAGAAGCAGAAGATGATTACCTTATTACTTGACACTTTTTGATTTTGGACTTTCTCTGGACTCTCTAGGTCAGCGTTTCTCAACTCCAGTCCTCGCGCCCCCCCACTATGCTAATTTTGAATGTATCTCTTATCACGTACGGCAATTGTTCTATTCGACCATGAAGTGCCCTGCGAAGTGGACATCACCAGATATTCCGCCATGATTCCCGTTCGAAACGAGTGTATACGTTCCATTCAAAGGGCATTAAAGAGTGCGAGAGGTGAATTTAAATTGTATTTATTTACAGAAGTATATGATGTCACATTTCACACTTCTCTAGTAAGTTTCGTCTGTGTGTGAAGACGCTGCAGGCAGCGGCGCAGCGCAAATCCATAAAGGAACGTTCCGAAGTGAAGCAAACTCAGGGAGCAGGGAGCAATGAACACTATGTAGGGATCATGTCAATCGGAACACAGTTCATGCACGTAGCTCATGATAACGAGCTGGTTATCTGAATCAGGTGTGTTAACTAGAAGAGACACGCAAAATAAGCATAGCGGGGGGGCGTAAGGACTGGAGTTGAGAAACGCTGCTCTAGGTCAATAATTATCAACGAAAAAAAAAAAAAACAAGTTGAGATTTACCCTTTGGGAAGCTATAACACAAAAGCCTATGAAGGTTAAAGGGGTCATCGGATGCCCATCTTCCACAAGTTGATATGATTCTTTAGGGTCTTAATGAAAAGTCTCTAATATACTTTGATTAAAAATTCTCAATGGTTTTGTAAAACAACACCCTTTTTACCTTGTCAAAATCAGCTCTGCAAAAATCATCTCATTCTAAGGGGTTGTTCCTTTAAATGCAAATGAGCTCTGTTCACCCCGCCCCTCTCTTTTCTCTGTGAAAAGACAGTCTTGTTTACATTAGCCGCATTTAGCAGCATGTAGCCGTGTTTAGCGCTAAACTTCCTAACTGCCACGTTATAAGGAAAGGCAATCGCAAAGATTCATAAAAAAAACCCTTATACTCACTTTTGCTGTAAGTGAAGTTGGATCATGAATGATTCGCGCGAACATGGATATATGTAGATCGGGAGGCGTATTCCCTTCACAAACAAACGTAATCTACTGCATCTTCAGCGGCTCAGATGTCGGGAGTAAATGACGACCACTATGTTCATTATTACATCCAGCAACACAACACCTCAATTAAACCAATTCGATTATTCCACCATATTCTAGCCCCATCCATATGCTCCATCAAACAAAGGGACTGGTACAACGATCTGATTCATCGCTCCTAATGTCAATCAGCTATCGTGGGGCGACTCTATCGATTAATTGTGGCAACCGGGCATCCTGAAACCGATTTGAAGGGGATATTATTTTTACAGATTAATTAAAAACCGCTGCATGGATTTTTATCATTATAGGGTAGATTTGTACATACACTGACAACACACATTAATGTTCAATCAACATGAAAAAGTGAACTTAGCATCCGATGACCCCTTTAAACAAAAACTCCAAACTTCACAAAACCTACTGAGCACATGAGACAGGTGATTCTAAACAAGCATGCAAAGTTTTAGGGGGATCGACCACAGCTTGTGCTATAACAGTTAAAAGAATTAAAAAACACTGTATGTTTATGATAAATGACCTCAAATTGCAGAAATTGTTCATACGTGCACGGATGCGCCAGATCTTCCCATTGTACGATCGATCTCCTCAATTTGAGCTTTGCCTCTAGGACCACTGCTGTCAATCAAATTGTTAATTAAATATTCAAGATAATTTAATAAGACAACTTTTGCAAATTAGTCCTAGGTTTTTTGCTCAGACTCAACAAAACCACTGCAGTACAATTCTCTGGACCCTCTAGATCCATAATTATCAAAAACATTATTGAGCTTTACACTTTGGTTAGCTACAACAGGGTCATTTTAAAAGCTGTGTGGCTAATTATACCCAAAAGACCTTAACTCCTAAAAGAAAACTCAAAACGTCATAACACTAAGTAAGCATATGTGACAGATGATTCTAAAGAAGCATGTAACATTTTATAGAAATTCGACCATAGGTGGTGCTTTAACAGTCATGTAAAAATTATATTTCTTTGGTAAATTACATGGATTTGCCAAAAATGCTCTTTTTAGTCATTGATTTAGGTGCTTACAGCAATGTTAACACAATGTCTTTTGCCTTGCATACATAAGCTTTAAATTTTGCTTAAATGCTTTAAGTGCCTGGACCTTGGTAAATGCAGCTATATTACTGTATTTGTATTTAATGTTTTGTTAAAAAAAAGAGAGAGAGATTCACAAAGGTTTTACTAATGCAGCACTTCAAAAATGCCCATCACTGCTAGAAACAAAAAACTGTGTTGTTTAATTGTTATTTATTAATCATTATAATTTAACTTTTAGTAAAAGTATTATATATGATTTAATTATCTTTTAATGACTAACACATTTATTAATATATATATTTTCAGTTTGTTGAGTCCAGGAGATGAAATCTCAAATAAAGTTAAAATAAACTATACATTTAGTCAAAAGGTGTTCAAAGGTCTAAAAATCATCAGAAACTCCACCCTCTCACAACCTTTAACCTACCAGGAAGTGACTAGTCTTATTATTTCTCCCTTACATATCATACTGAAAGCTAAAAAGAGTCGGTGGAGATCAGAGAAGGACACTAAAAATGAAGTTTTTTTGACAAGTGTGTTGAACAATAGATTTTGATTACAACTGTTATTTACTTTTAAAACCAAAGTTCAGAAAGTGAAAGTAAATTGTAGATCGTTGCAGCTTTTACAAGAGGAGGAAATGGATTCAAAATATGTCAAAGAGCTTTACTGTCCTGTGTGCTGTGAAATCTTCAAGGATCCTGTTATTCTGTCCTGTAGTCACAGTATTTGTAAAGAGTGTCTCCAACAGTTCTGGAAAACAAGAACAACTCAGGAGTGTCCTGTCTGCAGGAGAAGATCCTCAAAAGAGATGCCTCCATGTAATCTAGTGTTAAAAAACTTATGTGATTCACTGATAAAGGAGCGAAATGAGTTTGAAATGAGACGTGTATCAGGATCTGAGGAGATCTGCAGTTTACACAGTGAGAAACTCACACTCTTCTGTCTGGAGGACAAACAGTCTGTGTGTTTAGTGTGCAGAGACTCAGAGAAACACATCAATCACACATTCAGACCCATCAGTGAAGTGGCTTCATCTCACAAGGTGAGACAAATTTCTCTTATTTCATTGTGCTAAACACAGTGCTTTGCTAGTAATAACTGTGTATAAAACAGACCAGTTTAATGTTCATCTTTTACAAGTTAAATCATTTAAAAATACAGCAATTTCCGGCACAAATGGGACTATTTCCTGATAATAAACATACGGCATACAATTAACAATAACTATAAAAACATCCTAAACACACTAACATACTAAACCTCTTAGCTATAAGTTTTTACAAATTTTAATCTTAACTTGTAGGAGGAACTGAATACAGCACTGACATCCCTACAAAACAAGCTCAAACATGCAGAAGAAATGAAAGCAAATTGTAATAAAACAGTTCAGCACATCAAGGTGAGGATATCGAGTAAAGAGTCAAACATTCACAGAGTTTATGATGGACATTAGTGGAGTGAGTGTTAATGCAGATCTGACTGAAGTGAATGTGATGTGATTTCAGTCTCAAGCTGAGCACACAGAGCGTCAGATCAAAGAGGAGTTTGAGAAGCTTCATCAGTTTCTCAGAGATGAAGAAGAAGCTACAATCACTGCACTGAGAGAGGAAGAGGAGCAGAAGAACCGGATGATGAAGGAGAAACTGGAGGAGATGAACAGACACATCTCAGCTCTTTCACACACAATCAAAGACACTGAGGAGATGATGAAAGCCAATGACGTCTGCTTTCTGAAGGTGAAAACTGAATTTAGCTTCATTGTTTGTGAACAAAACCCCAATAGGGTCTGGCTGCAGACATCTGCACCTGCACCTGCACTCTCAGACAACTGCACTTCCAGAAGTGGTGTAATTTGCAGTCTATTTTATTTTTTACTTTATGTTATATATTTATTATTTTTTTAATCGAATCTCTCAACATTTTACAACAGTAGCCAGGTGGTGAAGACAAGAAAAGAGAAACTAAATTACAATGTCACTCGCCATCGCCACCTGCACTCTCTGCTACCTGCGACTTCACTTGCAATCCACACAAATCGTGCGTGTTGCCAGTGGAGACAAGATGCTGTGGTGGTTAAACGATTAAAACTAATTTAGCAGAACATACAGGGTCCTGCAAGTCATCTGTAGAAGATAAAAACAACACCCTCAAATCCGTGGCCACAGAACAGCAGAATATGAACGAATATGAATATGAGGCAGAATATGAAGTCTCTCGTTAAGCGTGTTCCTCCCGTAGACAACCATTAACACTTAATATGACTTAATGTATTAAGATGCAATTAAAAGATCAAATTCGATATAAAGTTTATTAATATAATGCATATGTAGGCTATATAGGTGTTTTCCTTCGCAAAACGTGGCTTTATCAAAAAGATGATAAAGACTAAACTCAGTATGCTCCTATTCATTATTAAAAAAACTACACACAAGCAGGTGAGACCAGAATAAATGCAACGCCGCGTACATTCGTGTTTTCCAATAAAGAATAATCTCTACAGCTGTTTCTATATCATTATCTTTTGTTTATATTGATTTTCTATGGGAGGAAAACGTCTATTAACGCATTGCGTTCTGGGCTCGTCTGCTTGCCTATACAGAGTTGGTCCTTTTAATATCACATAATGCCTTTCTTATGGCGCGTTCATATCTGCTGGTATATCGTTTGACAACAGTAAGGTTTATACTTATATTAGTATATTATTATTAGTATTAGAAAATTATATTTCTCGACTGGGATCGTGTAGAGACTTTGAAGCTACATTGAAACAGACGTTTGAACCTTCATTGAACATTTCAATAGTTGGTTGTCATTGAAGTCCATTAAATGGATAAAAATCCTGGAAAGTTTTCCTGAAAAACCTTCATTTCTTTTTTGACTGAAGAAAGACATACATGGACATCTTGGTTGACATGGGGGTGAGTAAATTATAAGGTTAAGTAAGTTATAACATAACGTTATACAACAAGGAGTTTGTATGACCCTGTTCCGTGGTAAAACATTTATTTTTTTTCATAATGTCTGACAATATTAGAAATGTGAATGTTATGGAAAAAGCCCCTAAAACAGCCAAAATGAGTTAGCTTGATTTAAAGGTAGCAACAAACGTTACCTAGCAGCCAGATAACAACGTGTAACATTAACCTATAGCAGGGATCCTCAAATCTGGACCTCGAGATCCACTTTCCTGCAGAGTTTAGCTCTTACCCTAATCAAACACACCTGAGCATGCTAATCAGTGTTTTCAGAATTATTAGAAAATCACAGGTAGGTGTGTTTGATCAGGGTTGGAGCTAAACTCTGCAGTGCATTAGACCTCCAGGGCAAGATTTGAGGAACCCTGTCCTATAGTGTTCGTTTCTGTGGTATCAGAGACAAAACACCTTACGGTTTACAATAAAACGTATAATGTTAATTTCATGAACGATTAAAGTGACTAAGAGACGGTAACATCAACCAACCTTGCATTATCTGTAAACCCCGTAGCTAGCACAAGTAACAAGCTAATGTAAGACGAAAAAATGCGTGCTGTGACCCTTGACCATTCGCAGCTTTATTGTAAGACAATAACGCCAAAGACTATACGTACACATGGCCATTGAAATAAATGCTGACCGAACTTACCTTCAATTTCTAGGAAACGGGTTCACCAGTGATCTGAAGACCTGTGCCATCCAGAACACTACGGCTCTGACTCGCGCCAAGCCGCCAAATGCCTCGTCTTGCCTCGGCCAATCAGAGTGGCGTTTATGATGATGTGCTCGTTTCAGCCAATCAGAGTGATGCTGACTGGTTTTTGCCTGGTTGAAATCCTCCTTGATCAAAGAACTTATATTGTTGCCTAGCTGTCTGTCCTTGACTTTTTTGCAGCTGTTGGTTCTTTTTAAGATAGGAATAAGGTGGATAGGCTAGGCTACCATGATTTTTTTTAATATAAAATATATAAATTCATATAAATATAATTTATATATATATATATATATATATATATATATATAATACAATATAAAATAAAAAAAATAAATAACTTGATTATAGGCTACTTTAAATAAAATAAAAACTGTTAAAGGAAAACAGGAAAATAAAAACATATGGGCTACCAAATAAATAAATAGTAATACAGATAATAAATCTTGTTTGTTTATAAATAATCTGTATTCATATATATAATCATGTTGATAGGCTCTATTTTGTAAAACACATTTACTGCAACTGCCATAGACGTCCAAATGACGTCCAAAAAAACCCAGATCAAATGTTGAACGTCAAAATGACGTCCAAGTTGGGTAATGGATAGACGTCCAAATAGTGGACCTAGTTTGGACATCGAATAGATGTCCATAATTGGTCATGGACCGACGGACCCAATATAGACATGATCTGCACGTCTATCCGACGTCCAATGTTTAGTGGGTATTGAATTTGGTCTTTATCATCTTAGTCTGTTTTGCCACATAAGCGTTTGCTGGGCAAGTATAAAAGTGAAAGTTTGCACATTGTGTTCATGGTCATATGCTTGCCTTTAAGTACAATAAATTAATAAACTATATTACAAATTTGATCGTTTAATGGCACTTAATGTATTTTAATACATCAAGCCATATCAAGTGTTAATGGTTTTCTACGGGAGGAAAAAGCTTAATGAGAGACTTTGCGCATTGCGTTCATATTCTGCTGTTCTGTGGCCACGGATTTGCGGGTCTTGTTTTATCTCCTACAGATGACTTGTAGGACCCTGTATGTTATGCTATTAAATTAGTTTTAATCGTTTAAGGACCACAGCGTCTTATCTCTATTGACAACACGCACCATTTGTGTGGATTGCAAGTGACGTCTCAGGTAGCGGTTGCGAGTGACATTGTAATTTAGTTTCTTTTTTCTTGTCTTCACCACCTGGCTACTGTTCTAAAATGTTGAGAGATTCAATTAAAAAAATAAATAAATAACTAAAATAAAGTAAAAATAAAATCGACTGCAAGTGACGTTACTCCCGGAAGTGCAGTCGTCTGAGAGTGCAGGTGTCTGAGAATGCAGGTGCATGTCTGCAGCCAGACCCTTCTCAACAAAACAACTTACCAATCACTCAACCAGTGATCAAACTTAATTTGAATAGAGAGAAAATGAACAGTTATGAGTGTTTGATGAGATATTAAAATGTCTTTCAAACTCTATATTTTCCAGAATTTTAACATCACGATGGGAAGGTAAGTTGATCTGCTTGTGTTTCTTCTCTCAGTGAATCTGAACTCAAATCCACTGCAGTTCTGACTCCTGAATGTTCTTCCAGAGTCCAGATCTCACAGCCGGATCCACAGATGAGTTCTGGAGCTTTGATTCATGTGTCACATTACTTGAGTAACCTGCCGTTCAGAGTCTGGAAGAAGATGCAGGAAACTGTCCAACACAGTGAGTCTCCAGCAGATTTGAGACCAGAAGACACAAAAGATTAAACCGTTCAGATATAAACAAACACAGACAGATTAACATTTGATAGAAATACATTTAATAATTACCATGAAGTTGAGATGAATGTGAACTGTATTTCATAAGATCATACAGCATGTGCAGTATTTCGAATACATGTATTTGAAATACAAAATACTGTCTTGCAGTTAAATACATTTAATCTTAGTATTTTTGTATTTTCAAAGTACATAAGTACATGCTAGTCAACCCTTTTTGTTGCAACACATTCTCACTCCCAACTCATCACATATTGATAATTGGTCAGGACACTTTGGCATCACTTTTTGACGCTCAGGGTCCTCTGTTGTTTTCAGTTGTTTGTCTTAATTTATTGGTTTGCACGCATTTGTAAAAATATAAATTATTTTATATAAAAGTATAATTTAATTGGAGCACCTAACCCCATCCCTACCCTAAACCTACCCACTTCTGAACAATATAAAACATGCAACAGGCTAATATAAGTACAGTCACAGGTATTTATTGCAAAAACTGACCATTAACAACCAGTATAAAAGCATTACAAACAAGTCCTGTTGCATTCCGAGTCTTCTGAAGCCATAGAAAATGATCCCACTCTGTTAACGCGCTCATATCTCATTCAAAAAGATACCCCCGAACTTTAGTATAATGCAATCGGTCACGAGACACCCAGGAGCCAATAGCATTTCACAACCAAGGCTCGCTTCTTCTGGCGGCATTTTTTGAATTCACGCACAGAAAGACTGCAGCAGCACACAGAACGCCGAACAGAGACAGGAATCGCATTTATCCTTCTCACAAATCAATCGTTTTGCTTCGGAACCCTTCAAATATTAATACTTTTTGAATAAATTATGAATATAGTTGTATCTGCCTGTTATATTTTGTGTTTTGTTGACAAATGGTTAGGTTTAGGGGGCAGGGGTTCTGTTAAATGTACAAATAGTGTAATATAAATGAACATCCCACCCCAATATATATACATTAATAGTAATATTATTACCCAATATATAATTTAATCATGACGATAAAATTCCCAGTGCCTTTCGCGTCAGCACATTAACACCAAGGGTTTCTTATGTAAAGAAATGATGCTAAAGGGGTACCCTGAGTGTCCAGAAGTGATGTCAAAGGGGTCCTGCCCAAGCATCAATATGTGACGAGTTGGGAGTGAGAACGTGTTGCTTTATTAGACTGCTGATTTTCTGCATGATCAAGTATACAAAAATACTAAATACAAACATACTAAGATTAAGTATATTTAAAGCGGTCATCGGATGCCCATTTTCCACAAGTTGATATGATTCTTTAGGGTCTTAATGAAAAGTCTCTAATATATTTTGATTAAAAATTCTCAATGGTTTTGTAAAACAACACCCTTTTTACCTTGTCAAAATAAGCTCTGCAAAAATCATCTCATTCTAAGGGGTTGTTCCTTTAAATGCAAATGAGCTCTGCTCACCCCACCCCTCTCTTCTCTCTGTGGAGTGAAGTGCTTTGAGAGATTGTTTAATTTAGCCGCTAAACTTCCTAACTACCATGTTATAAGGAAAGGCAATCGCAAAGATTCATTAAAAACGCTTATACACAGTTCTGCTGTAAGTGAAGCTGGATCACGAATGATTCGCTCAAACTTAGACGGATATATATGGAGATCGGGAGGCGCATTCCCTTCACAAACAAACGTAATCTACTGCATCTTCAGCGGCTCAGATGTCGGGAGTAAATGACAACCAACACAACACCTCAATCGCTCAATCGGAGATATTCCTGTCTAATTTACATCCCTGCTTCATCCCTGAAACAAGGAAATTTACTGGACTGTGACAGCTGGTCTGAGGTAAGAGCTTGTGTTAATCAACTATCGTGGGAGCGTCCTCTGTGGGTGTGACGGCACACCGACAGGCATCTGAAAATGGCTCGATTTGAAAAAAAAAAATATTATTTTTACAGATTAATTAAAAACCGCTGCATGGATTTTTATCATTATAAGGGTAGATTTGTACATGCACTGCCAACACACATTAATGTTCAAACAACATGAAAAAGTGAATTTAGCATCCGATGACCTCTTTAAAAAAAAATAAAAAATACATTTGCCTTTTTCCAAAAATCTAAACATGTCAAATGTATTTGAAATACTGCCCATCCCTGCATACAGCAAATTAATGTCTACAAAACACAGTTTATTCCTCATGGTGTTTTTGGGTTTACATTTCTAATGCCATTTTATTTTAACATTTTAATCCTCAAATTTTATTCTCATTGCAGCTCCATTGACTCTAGATCCAAACACAGCACATCCTAGACTCACACTCTGTACTGATCTGACCAGTGTGTCATACAGTGATGTACATAAAGATGTTCCTAATACTCCAGAGAGGATTGAGAGGTATGCATGTGTTCTGGGTTCTGAGGGCTTTAACTCAGGAACACACTGCTGGGATGTGGAGGTTGGAGACAATACATGCTGGAATGTTGGAATAACCACAGCATCAAACCAAAGGAGGGGAGTGGTTTTCTTCAAAAATAATATCTGGCATGTGCGGTACATAAACAGCAAATACTGCTCACAATCCCCAGATCAACCCTTGACTGACTTTACAGTTAAAGGGAAGCTGCAGCGTGTGAGAGTTCATCTGGACTATGACAGAGGAAAGGTGTCGTTCTCTGATCCTCTAACTAACATCTGTCTGTGTTCATTTACAACAACCTTCACAGAAACTGTCTTTCCATTCTTACATAATTCTTGCACAACTTCCTCTCTGAGGATCTTACCAGTTAAACTGATTGTAACAGCAGAAAATCACAGTTAAATCTGATTCTGCTTTTAGATAAATTTACTTAAGGTACAAGAATTGACTGTGTTTATCGTTTTACAAATGATGGTCCAATAGCAACACTGCAATCAAAGAAAAATTGGTCTCATTTATCAATCACACTTTAATTATATACACAAGTAAAAGTAGTATAGTACAGTATAGTATAAGTAATTTAAAAATATAATAAATCAGATAACTAGCTATACAATAAATACAGTAATTAAATATATGTTTAAATAGACATTTACAAAGATAAGATATGTAGGTCATGTAAGATATGTTAGTAAAATAAAGTGATTATAGTAATCATCTTGTCTATTAAAATCCTCACTTAAATTATGCATTTTAATGCATTTAAAGTACAACTGCAGTGACAAATTACGACATAATACCATGTAGGTTGTTAATTGGATTTAAGATGTGCTCATTTAGACTCAAACATGAATGTGAGATTGCAGTTGATTGTGGAGTGATGGGATTTAACAGACTAAATGATTGGAGACATCAGGCATACGTCACTAGAGAGAAGTCTGACATTTTCACTGGAGCTATGAAAATGTAAAAAAATAAATAAAAATTGAAACACACGGATTGACTGCTATGAATTTTCACTTATTTTTTTTTACTTTTATATGTATTGGCCACAATCCTGGGTAAATGTATTTTTATAGAAATAAAAGGAAACTTACATTAGATAATTAACTAGCTATGAGTACATATGTCACCAAAGGAACATAAAATGTGCTCATCTGTAGTTGAGTTGCTTTATTGTCTCTTTTTTTATTTTTATTTTTTTCCACTATTACTGCTCCTGACAGCAGACAGTGAAATGGGAAATGACACCAGTCACAGCACTGAACTCTGAAAACAAAGTCAATGAAGGCATCTCACACTACTTTGTTAGTCATTTGTAGAACTAGTTACGACTTATGATTTTCTATAGCTCTGGATCAAAAGTAAATTGATTAGGAGCTTAATATGTGGTATGAACAGTGTATAGTCAAACAGTGTATATTTGTTATCAAATTAATGATTTAACACATTTTATTGATCAATTCAGTGCTAATTTACAGGGGCGGATCTACTGGGGTGGCACGGGGTGGCAACTGCCACCCTAAGAAAAAGCTCTGCCACCCCACCTGCCACCCCAGAATTATCACAGAATAAAATAAAAATGTAAGCAGTGTTTCATTTGCCACTTTTTAGCAGCAGCGATGACAGTTAAGGCAAAATAATGGCAAAATAATGGCAAAAAAATGGCAATAAACTGTTCACGATGGTTGCACGTGCACGCAGCGCGCCCAGTGTAGTCGGCTTCATTAACAAATGACTCTTATGAGCCGGTTCTTTTTGAGTCAAAAACACAAAGCATGGCCCAGTTCATTGACGAATTGTTTTTACATTTGTTCGTAAATCAGATAATAATTACTGCTTCTCGGCTAACTCGTCCTTTGAGAAATCTAATCCCGTCCGGATATGTCTGAGATTCATCGCGTAATTCTTTGGTGATCTGATTCTCTGACCGCTCACTCCACTTTCATCATAGATATAAGCCTTTATGCCAAATCTGACGAAACAAACATGAAATCAATAAGAAGATGCCGATCACGGAAACTGATAGCAGAGGTAAGAATCTAGTCGTGCTGCAGTTTTTTTCGATTGTTAAAAAATATAACTGATTTTAGTAGGAATATTTTCCCGAACCGTTCATTCAGTTCTCAAAACAAAGACACATTTCTCAAAAAGTTTAACAATGAGTTAAACTATGTTAAACATTAGCAAAACTGATGACACACCAAACAGAATATCTGCATCCTAACAACGGATAGAGGAGAGAGCTGAACGAATCAACACCTGAATTTATACTTAGACATACAGTACATTTACAGTATATCAGATTATGGAAGTTTCACTACTCCATATGTACAGTAAACTGTAGCACATGTACAGCTTCAAACGTGTGTGTCACAAACACACATACAAACACGGAGGAGACGTGAGGTAAGTAGCAATCCAATCCAGAGTTTTACTGACAAGTTTGAAGGTAAACAAATGGAGTGAAACAGTGTAAATGATTTCTTAACTGACTGTCCTTGAAATGTAGAGCAGATGCAAATTCCAGAGAGTGAGCCATGCCAAACACCAGAGAGCAAAGGAGAGATCCACATGGAGAGGAGCATGGAGTCAGGAATATTGTGAGAGTGTTTCTTATATAGGGCGTGGCTCAATGATGATCAGGTGCAGGTGATTAGAATTTGGGTGATGATGAACGAGTGGGCGGTGCAACTGGAGGTGTGGCAGATGGAGGTGGCTGTGGTGAATGCCTAACACTACCCCCACCTCCAGGGGCGGCTCCTGACGCCCTTACACGATGCCGAGAGCGACCACGACTGTGAGGGGCAGGACGATCCGGGTGGCTCCTGTGGAAGTCCTGTAGTAAGGTGGGATCGAGTATGTCGTCCCTGGGCACCCAGGATCGCTCCTCAGGCCCATACCCCTCCCAGGCAGCGAGGTATTCAGGTGGCCCCCCACTGCCGTGAGTCCAAGATCTAAGTGGGCCCGTGAAGATGAAGAGAGGTTGGTCCAGGACTTCGGAGGAAGGGGTTCCGCTTCAGCTCCAGTATGATCTGTGGCAGAGGGAAAAAAGGGTTTTAGGAGGGGAGATGGAACGTGGGGTGAATGCAGTACTGGATGGGAGCTGAAGCTGGAAGGTGACATCGTTGATCCGCCTCAGGATCTTGAATGGACCAATGTAGCGGGGACTCAGTTTGCAGCAGGGCAGATGTAGACGCAGGTCACAGGTGGACAGCCAGACCTGATACCCAGGCTGGTAAATCGGAGCAGTCCTTCTTCTGGCGTCGGCGAACCTCTTGTGCTGTCGAACTGCCCGCTGGAGATGGTGATGAGCTGAGTCCCACACTCTCTCGCTCTCTCAAAACCAGTGGTCTACAGCTGGAATATTAGAGGGTTCCTCTGTTCAGGGAAACAGCAGAGGCTGATACCCAAGTACGCACTGGAAAGGTGTTAAGCCAGTGGTATCTTGGCAGAGGGAGTTCTGTGCGTACTCGGCCTACGGGAGGAACCTGCTCCAGCTGTGTTGGTCCTCGTGACAGTACGCCCGGAGGTAACGTCCCAGCTCTTGGATCTTTCTCTCTGTCTGCCCATTGGTCTGTGGGTGATAACTGGATGAGAGGTTAACAAAAACACCAAGTAGCTTGAAGAAAGCTTTCCAGACATGCGAGATGAATTGAGGTCCCCGGTCCGACACAATCTCCTCGGGCAGGCCGAAGTGACGAAACACCTGCTGGAAGAGATGTTCAGCAGTCTCAAGTGCCGTGGGCAGTCCCTTTAGAGGGAAAAACTTGCACATTTTGGAGAATCGATCTACCATGACTAGTACACAGGTGTTACCTTCCGAGCTCGGGAGATCCATCACAAAGTCCACTCCTATGTGGGACCAGGGCCTCTGTGATGGGTAGTGGCACCAGCTTTCCTGTGGGTAGTTGACAGGGAGAGGTAGACATAGCTCAGACAGAGCAGCTTTGGACATACCTGATGGTATCACGGCGCATACTGAGCCACCAGTAACAAGTTTGAAGGAGCGAGAGGGTCCGCTGGCTGCCTGGGTGTCCAGAGGTCTTCCCTTCTGGGCATTCCGGTGGAGCGGGCTCCTGGAGGGTGGCTTGTCTGATGTTCTCATCCTGATCCCAAAGGATAGGGCTGACAATCAGGTTGGAGGGAATGATGGGTTCAGGTTCAGATGGGCTGTCAGAGGAGAACCTGATCTCACAGAATTCCGTGTAAAGACCACGGACCCTTAACTCAGAATCCCTGGTGGCATCACGGATTCGCCGAAAATTCCGTGATGGTCTTACGGAAGTGATACTAATGTAAGTCAGTGACAGGCATCAGCCATGGTCCACGCACAGATAACCAGGTTCAAATATAACTGCATCTGAGTCACTCTTTTTACGTGGTCCACACACGGATCCACTGGTTCAACACCAGCGCTGCCTCAAGTGACGTCGTTTTTGGAAGATATGCCTATCACTTCAAATATTCTGGGCTCTTTTAGACCTAACGTTACTTCAAATATACTTAACGTGAAATATTTTTTCACCATGCCTGAAGTATTGTTCTGTAGTTGTTAGAGTGCTAGCTTCCTCTTACCGGCTCAAGTTCCGTGATGATATCACAGAATCTTCCGTGATCAGAAAAGACAGTGTGGGCACAACGACAGGTGTTTGCTGATGTAAGAGCAAAAACAGCTAGGCCAGTGCTCCTTGATGCCAAACTCTCTGCTGAAAGAGTCATCAAGCACATTTGCAACAAATGCCATGCTGGAGAGGCTGTCATTAGATGCCTGGATTGTGTTCCACAGGACGCAGAGTTTTTATGTGGAAGCTGTGACATAGAGGCCCACAAAAAGAATGTCTTTCATAACAGGGAGGCAATATTTCATGGCTACTACTTGGAGCCCATTCCTCCTACAAAGGCTGTGGTGTTAGATGACAATGGCCAGCCTCACTTTTGTGAGCAGGGTATGTTCATTCAACAATTTTTGTTGACTAGTAAAGAGCAGTGGCGGTTCTACACGGAGGCCTAGGGAGGCCCGTGCCTCTGTAGACATGTCCCTGGCCACCCCTGTGGCCCCCCCGTGCTGACCAAATAAAACAATTATGAATTTATTAAGATTTTACACACGAGCGCCAAAAGCGGAACTAATGCGACGCATCGTTCTACACGGGTAAATTAGAGCGGCGCACCGAAACACTGTGGCGCTGCTCGGTGAATGAGAGCGCAGCAACAACTAACTACTCTTGGATAGAGGAGTTACGATTCATTTCTCCTGTTGCAAGAGTCGAAGGTAAGCGAAACAATTTCATCTCGTGACTGGATCTTGATGCATTTGTGGACCGTTTTTCCAGACAGCACAACCGCCGTATCCTGTTGCTGTAGTGTAGCGTAGCTATATTTTATTCAAATTCAATTGATCCAGCATTGTTGTGCCAATTGAAATACACAAGTGTGGACTCAACTGTCCACAGTAGTGGGGCTTCCATAAATAGGAAATGGCACATTGTTGTACCCTTTGTTGTACGCTGGAGTTTTGTTCACGCTGGAGTTTTTGTTCAATTGAATTGACACACTGTATTTGTACACTGTACTGTACTTATCATTTTTTTTATGGCCCTACCTGTTTTGCACCTGCACTCACTCTTGTACATAATAAATGTTTGTATGATTTTAAAGTAAAATAAAGTTTATAATCTTTAAATATCATTTGTTGTCATTTTTTAATGTGCCCCTCTGGTTAAACACTGGCCCCTTCTTGGCCCCCCTAGTAAAATTTGTCTAGAACCGCCACTGGTAAAGAGTAAATATTCACAATATTCTTTGTTGATAGACTTTGTCAATGGAAAAGGTTTAAACTGTTAACTTGAATCACTCTGACTGAACAAATAGTTTTTGTTTGTTTTTGAGTGAGTTTGTGTTTGAAATGTGCTAAAACCACTGATCTATAATAGAGAACTGGATAGCTCATGACGTCATAGAATTGAAGCCACTGCGCCGCCATATTGCTATTCCCTAGTACTCGCAAACATTCTATTGAATGAATAGGAAATTATACGATTTTAATAAGAAAACATCACATAACAAGTCAGCGTTTTCATATCTGGCGTCTCACTGTACATTCTCACAACGCAAACGTCCTAAGCATGCAAACGTTTATTTGTTTAATGTCCGGAATTCCCTCTGCTATTAAAAAGTTGCGTTCATATACATTACAGGAGCGAACAGCAGAGGAACATGATAAACATCGGACGTTCACCATGTTTACAAATGACAAAATGCTCATTCCGAAATCTGAATAAACATTTATGCTTTGTATACATGTAATTTGCCTTACAGTTAATCACTGTTTATGCTGTTTTGTTATAGTGTTTTTATTCCCACAGGCTAAATGCATGTTTCAACAATTATTTCGTTCACATCATTTTGAATTAGGTAATGATTTAAACGTTTGTTAATTCAGCCTACATACCATTCATGTTGAGATAAATGTTAATAATAAACGTTAATAATACAAAAATGTCAAATATAACATTCTGAATATAGACATATCAAATGATTTAAATAAAATAATAAAAGATAAAATGAAAATGAAACTAAAACTGTCAGCAGATGGCGGTATTTTATCACTGAATCATTCATTCAGAACTGAAGCAAGCGACTCTCTTTACGAATGTTTAATTGAATCAATGACTCGTGAATAGAGATGCGGCTTAGCTGTGACTTTGTTTCAGACTATTTTCATTGACGAAATTGGGCAAAATCAGGTAGAGTTATAGTCAGATAATTTAAGGCACTTAATATAATAGAATTTGCGCGATCTTTAAGAGTTTGAAATTGATTTTCTCAATTAGGGACATTAAAATATACACATCATAACTTGGAGAAATAATGCTGACTAATTAGGTATGGTACGGATTTAAATACATCGAGCTTTCCAAGATTTGAATTTCAGTACAGCATAGAGCAATATATTAAGAGGCTTGTGTATTTTTTATTGTATATTCAATCAATTTCAGATACACGTTCATGTTTAATATCTCCTGCATAATTCCTTACATAAAGAAATATATTTTGTGTTAGATCAGAACTGTGTCGGCAAGTGCGCAGCTGACACACCCACCTGAACGATTTAAAAACATCGCTTATCCTGCCCGAAAAGACGATAAACATCGCAGATAACATTTTAAGTAAAAATTAATTTACATACACATATTATAAAAACTAGTCCTGTGTGACTGATACGCTTAAAATTGGATGATTTTAGGTCAGCGGTTTGGCTGGCAGTCAATGGTACTCTCTGCCGGTAGGGAATAGTAAGATGGCGGATCGAACACTTCCGGTGGCTTCACTGCCTAACGGCACTTTAGAACGCAATGAGCGATCCAGTCATATAGATCAGTGGCTAAAACACTTTCTAAAACATATCTATTTTGTTAATGTTGGGTTTGAATTACTAATATGACAAGCGTATAGATATGCCGTAGGGATTGAGGAAAAATGTAACAAATTCTTGCATTGCAGTATGTCGACTGCCCTTGCCCACACAGAGGGCAATATGTGAGTGCACCCATGAGATTGAGGTCACCACTGGGAAGCATATTTCAGTGGTTACCATGGATGGTAAGTTTGGAGAGTCCTGCTTTTTGTTTTATATTACCTCAGAACTTAAGAAGTTAAAGCTTTTCTCTTGAGCAACAGATACCAGTTGATACCAGTTACTAAAAGTATCAATGTTACCAATGTTAATGCCGTATTAAATACTACTAAATATTACCAATCACCTTTGTATCTCTGTATGAAATGAAGAATGGACAGGTGAATTAAAACAGTTGGATCTATGAAACATACTTAGAGTCCTATGTGTCTCTTTTTTCTCAGGACGATACGATGTCTGTTTGCCCTACCTGCTTTGCCGAATGGACTCCGGGGGTGAAAGACCTTCTGAACTACCGTTACTGGCCAAGCACCACCAGCTGCCAGACACTGTATCGTTTTGATATCTTTGAAGCTTTTGCACACATGAAGGTATCTGCTCCTTCAATGTCAAGACATGCCTTTCTGAAGCTGCTGGAGCACCGATCTGTTCAGGCTGGAAGGGTAAATCTGCATAAATCATATACCACAGAATTATATTACCATATCTGTAATATTGTGGGTATGTTTCTTTTTGATAAACATTAATCAAACTTTTTTATGTCATAGCCAGAGAATATCTGTGCAGACACCTTTCAGAAAAGATTTTTTGAATATTGTTTTTGCAAACACACGGAAGAGGTTATGTGCGATGTCAATAGCTTTTATTGTCCAGCATGTTACCCAGACATGTTGGCGGTATGTTGTGATGGCAATCGCAAATATTATTGCTTTAGAAAATCAAGGGGGTATGTACATACGCACACATTACTTCATTAATTCATATCAAAAAAACATAGAAATAGTTGCATGTAGAGTAATGTCTGGTCAGTTTATATATATATATATATATATATATATATATATATATTTTTTTTTGTCATTTTCCATGGACAGGACTGAGGAACCCTCTCTATATGCAGGGTTATTTCTTGCCCAGGATGAGGAGGTATCGGCCTCGGTATCGGAAATCGGAAAAACATCAGAGGCAGCAGCATGACAAGAGTACATCAAAGATTACATATCATGACAGTATTTATACTGTTTATGTTTGTGTTTGGTGTTTATTTGTTAATGCGAGCAATATCTGACTTCACAGGCAAATGACAGTGGGATGTGCAGTGTCTCAAGGTTCAGGGCAAGTAAGAAGACATCAAAAAAGTCATCCTCCAAACTAGATGAAGAGGGGATTCAAGTGGCAGTCTGCAGGTATATGGGTAGGCCAGAAGCATGCGATTATACAGATGACACTTGTCAGTCATGCTGTGGAAACAAATTTGTTTATAAGTCTATCTGAAAGCCATGTTTATTTTCTTATGGGAAGTAAAGCAAATCCCCTCAACAGATTTTTTTTTTTGCTAAAAAGTTTGTTTTGAAGTGAAGTTAGTCACCTATGTACAGAATGATGGGCAAATGTTAATGTGTGTGTGTGTGTGTGTGTGTGTGTGTGTGTGAGATAGAGAGAGAAAGAGAGAGAGAGAGTGTGTGTGTGTGTGTGTGTGTGTGTGTATGATAGCGAGAGAGAGTGTGCATCTGGTATTTATCACGTTATGGGGACCAAATGTCCCCACAAGGATAGTAATACCGGTAAATTTTGACCTTGTGGGGACATTTGTGAGGTCCCCATGAGGAAACAGGCTTATAAATCATGCAGAATGAGTTTTTTTGAGAAAGTAAAAGTGTGCACAGTCTCCTGTGAGGGCTAGGTTTAGGTGTACGGTAGGTGTAGGGCGATAGAAAATACGGTTTGTACAGTATAAAAACCATTACGCCTATGGAATGTCCCTATAAAACATGTAAACCCAACATGTGTGTGTGTGTGTGTGTGTGAGATAGAGAGAGAGGGAGAGTGTGTGTGTGTGTGTACTTGTTTTTGCTACACAAGGATAGTAAAACCTGAAATTTTTGACATTGTGGGGACCGGCCTGCGGTCACAATGTTAAAAAATGGTTTATCTGAAAGTGTAATGATGCAAACATGTTTTCTGTGAGAGCTAGGTTTAGGGTTAGGGTTGGGTTAGGGGATAGACAATATCATTTGGTCAGTATAAAATCTGTCTATCTAAGTCTATGGAAAGTCCCCACAATTCACAAAAACAAACGTGTGTGTGTGTACCTGATATTCATCACATTATGGCGACCAAATGTCCCCACAAAGATAGGAATACCAGTAAATTTTGACCTCATGGGGACATTTTTTAGATCCCCATGAGGAATCAAGCTTATAAATCACACAGAATGGAGTGTACAGCTAAAAATACAGAGAGTTTCCTGTGAGGGGTACGTTTAGGTGTAGGGTTGGTGTAGGGCGATAGAAAATACGGTTTGTACAGTAGAAAAACCATTACGCCTATGGAGTGTCCCCACAAAAAAATGGAAACCTCTGTGTGTGAGGGTGTGTGCACACATGGAATTAATGTTTGAATAGCTTTTGGATAGCTTTGATTTCCCCAGGTCTTACTGTGTGAGTTGATCATTAACCATATTGTCTTCTTATCCATCAGACATGGGATATTGTTACGAGGACTGAACCACTACTGTGGTGAGGTATTTGCCTACCGAATGGAGGCATGGATGTTGTCTGCAGGTAATTTCTCTCTGTCATATTGAAACTCGGTAAACCTACTGTATATTAATGACAAATTCCTCATTTTGTTGCGTTAATGCTTACTAATGCTGCACTTGTTTTTTAGGTATTGGCCATACCTAAGCAAAGTGGCTGAAGAATCATCAGTTCCCTTTCGAGGAACTCGAACTGCGTCCTCTAGAGGTCGCTATGGGGAACGTTGTCTGCGTGACCCGTGTCTGAAGCTTATATACAAAAACTACAAACGTACTGACCGGCGACAGCCTATGACGTCACTGCCGGCGCGACTCGTGGTGTGTCATACCAGTGCGACCGCATAGTATGAAAGGGTGCTGGTCGAACACAATATCCTCTTCTTCGTCTTCAGTGACCTTTTGTCTGTAACCAAAAGCTCTTTTAAGTGCTTTTTCCTCTCCAGAGGTTTTAAGGACGGCTCGCGTACGTGTGACGATGTGTGGTAAGGAGCAAGCGCTCTTTACTCCCGTGGGAGTTTGTTGCGCTCTTTTTATTCTTTGCTTGTCTCTTGCGAGAGGCAAGCATGCTCTGTTACCCGCACTTTTCATACGGCTCTTGGGCTGCGCATGTATGGTGAGGATTTAGCGAAAATCAGCTCTTGAGGGAGCGCGGGCTGTGTGTGTAGTAACGAGCTGCGCGTCCAGCTCTCGAGGGAGTTGGATGCGTTCGTCGCATTCGGTGCTTATTTCTTGCAAGGGACTGGCGAGCTCTCGTGGCCGCTTGCACGAAGCTCACGGGCTGTGTATGTGTGGTTAGGAGCAGCGCGTCCAGCTCTCGAGGGAATTGGATATGCTCATCACGAAGCATTCGCAAAGAAGGGAGGTGAGTCTTCTCTGTTTAACCAATTTGTATAGTGTGTTCGCCTCTCAGGCATTAACAACGCGTGGCAGCTCCGTTCCGCCTGATTCCCGGGGGAGTCTGGCGCGTGGGTGGAGTGTGTTCAGCTCCCGAGGGAGTTGAACATATACTGCACGTTGCGGTTATGGTGTTAATTTTCTGCCATACTCAGGTGTATGGACAAATAAATAAAAAGGGACCTCCTAGTATAGCCATCTGAGGATGGTTATAGTTCTGCCATAGATATAAATTAAGCGCAGCTATCTGAGGCCAGCTGTGTGTTAACTAGCCCCTTCCTGGAAGTGTATCTATCTGAGGATAGCCAGGTGCTAGCTTGGTGATTGCTCCCCTTCCTAGGGTTTCTAAGTAGCGGTCTCTCTTGAGCTCTTACCCAGATTAGTGCTGTCTCCCCTGCTTGGGATGTAAGTAGACAGCCCTTTCTTTGTGGTCAGGTTAATCTCAGCTGGTTCCCTTCTGGTAGCCTTCCTATGCACAATGGTTACCTAAAACACCCCTTTTTGATTAATTCTGGGAGTGCTCCCCTTCGTAAGGTTTTTTAAGCAGTGGTCTCCCGGTGTCCCTGCCTAGATGGTGCTATCTCCCCTGCTAGGGTTATAAGTAGATGGCCCACTATGGTGGTCTGGGCAGCTTCATAAAAAGGTCTACCTGGGTTAACTGGAGTCATGCGTGGGAACCACGGTGGGTGAGTACGATCCTTTATTAGGTGTCTAGCCTCCTCTGCTGTATTTCTGGGACCTGTCTCTTGTGTTTGTCTTTTTGTTAGGCAGGTCCTCTTAGAGCCCCCTAAAGCAATATAAGCAAAAGGCGTTTCTGCGGAAAGCCTTCTGAGTGCTCTGTGGAGCTTTGGCTATGGTCTAGGCCCTTGTTCTCAAGGTTCTACGGGCCTTGCTAGAACAGGGCCCATGCTTTCTATTGATAGTAAGCATAGGTCAGTTTGGGGTGAGAATGCCCTATGCCTAAGCCTTAAGAGAATACCCACAGCACAGCCCGAGGGCTGGGGACGCTGCTGCTCTCTATGAAGTCATATAGCGGTGATGTCTCTCCTGTTATATCTGATTCCTGTGATCAGATCACATCCAAGGCCTCTTTAACAGGGCATGACGATGCTCCCCTCTCTGCGGAAGGGTCTCTGAGAGCTTGTCCCCCCTGGGTGGATCAGGTATCCCTCCTGTCTCTCGGGAGTTAGAAACCTGTCCCGATACACTAACCTTTCATGATGGTTATGTGTATCAGCTCCATGGCAGCATTATCAGACAGCTAGATGGGGCTAACTGTCTGCTTGGCGTAGAGATGCTCCCCTCCCTTCAAGGATTTGCTTTGAGCATTGCCCCAATCGGGCAACTGAGGTCTGCCCTTACTGCCTTCCTCTTGGAACCGTTTGTATGCCTGGCCTCTTTTGGCCTCCCTGCTATACTGGTCTCCTGTTGGTTGAGCCTAAGCTATGCTCCCCTCACTCTTGAGGGTCACCTTTGAGCATGACCACTCCCAACTAAAGCACTGGAGATCACCTCTCACTAGTGAGCTCTTCTAGATAACAGTTGCTGGTTGTTAGGCCTCCTTTGGCCTCCCTGATATACTGGTCTCCTGTTGGTAGAGCCTAAGCTATGCTCCCCTCACATTTGAGGGTCACCTTTGAGCATGTCCGCCTAACTAAAGCTGAGATCACCCGTTACTAGTGAGCTCTTCTAGGTAACAGTTGCAGGTTGTTAGGCCTCCTTCGGCCTCCTGTTATACTGGTCTCCTGTTGGTTGAGCCTGAGCAATGCTCCCCTCACCGTTGAGGGTCAATTAAAAACCTCCATGGAGGGTTGGCCTTGGTGCTCGCCTCAGCCACAGGCTGAAGGTACTAAAGCACTTTATTTCACATGAGTTGTTTTTAACACATTTCTCTAAGAATGACTTGGTTCCACTCAATGTTGGATCACGTTCTAATACCCCTTCTGAATGCTCATCTCAGGACATGGTAGTGCTCACCTCGCGGAGACGGGGTTTTTTGAAGCACGCCCTCCTTCGGTAGAGAGGATAGGTTCTCTGTTGTAGAATTTTCCTTGCTCAAAATAAATAGCTCTGCAGAGGTTTTGAAGTCAGATAGACCTTTATTAACAAGTTAACAAAAGGCCGAGTAATGTTCGAACACCACTCCAGAGTTTCGTCTCAAGCACACATATATACAGCCTGAAGCATTTCATATATGCACTGTTGTATTTTTGGACAATGTATGTTTTGCCATATATGAATTCCTGAAGGTTGATCAATAGCTGTCATGTATTTCTAGCTCCTGAACAGGTTCGTTCCAGGCATGAGTGTTTTTCAAGCTTTAAATAGTTGTCTTTGCTCTAAGCTCACTGCACAGAGTTAATATTCGATTAGCGATTAGGTTTCTCAATGTATGGTTTATCTTCATTTTCCTTACTTGAATCATACTGGAATTTTTATCCTATCTTTAAATTTGGTTTATTCAACTTGATAATAGTCACTTCCTTAATATAATGTCCAATAAAATTATCTGTTAATTTAGAATTTTTCAGAAATCCCAGATATTCAGGTAAGCAATATGACCTTGTGTAATCTCTTAAATGACACAGGTTTCTATTAAATGTATCATATTTTAGATAAGCCTATCACTTTGTTTAAATGAGATCTGCAGCACAGCAATCAATTTCTTGTAGTAAAAGTTGCCCATTGGTACACTTCATTATTTTGTGCTTTTTCCCATAATTCATCACCTTTACACATTTCCTCATCATTTTGGATAATATAGTCACTGTTTCTACAATACCGGTAGATTTTACTCTGTTGACTTGTGGTGTCGTTCAAAGACTAAAAAGTTAATTGAGGGAAAATCAGCGTTGTCCGTTGACTTGTATCATTAGTTGGACTAGGCATGTGATGGTATTGGTCCATGCTGTTATGTCCATTTTTCTTACTTGTGGGAGTCTCTTCACTCTTGACACAGTTCCTTATTGATCTTTTTCAGGAGTTTTTAGTAATGTGCTCTTCTTCATTATTCATTCTCATATATATTTAGTCACCTTAATCACCTTTCCTTTAGTCTGCTGCCTCCTTGTTTTTGCTTAAGTAGCATCATTGCAGTGATTAACTGAATTATTTGCTCAGCTCCATCACTTTTTGAAGTCTCTTTATGTCCATTTACTCTCTGCTTCAATTTTCTCTTTTTCTCTTTTTCTTTTATTTTCATTTTTTTCCCTAATACATTGGCCCCCATCTTCTCCATGTGAAGAGTTTGGTCATCCTGTTAGCTGTTTATCATTCATTCCATCTTCATCAGTGATTGGTTGCCATGGTCTTTCCCTTTTGGCATGGTAGGGTCATCATTTCATAATTGGTTGGTATAGTTTAGAACTAGAGGTGTGGTCTCCGATGTCATTCTGCAGCCATTTTGCTGACCAATGCACAGTCCTCCTCTGAGATTTTAACCCATCCTCACTGGCTCTTATTGTTGGAGACAACCTTCCTGGAATTAAGCCTCTGTTCTCTGTAAATGAGACTTTAACTATTCTGTTAGTGGCAACATGAATTTCATCATTCACTGTCCTTCTCGATGTCACCTGTGGAGATCGTACAGTATGTGGGCTCAATGCTCTCCTGGCCTTTTTTCAGTATTGACATGCTTTTATTACCAGTAAGGTTTAATTCCATCTCATCCTGTCTTATACAATTTGGCTTTTTATCACATGATTTACATTTTCTCCTTCTCAAGTTATCCTTCACAATTGGCTAATTTGACTCCATTATTTCTTTATTATCAGTATGGCATCTGGAAAGCATTCAGCCCACTTTTGCTCAAGTTAACAGTTATAACCCATTTTATACTTTTGACCAGCATCAGCTTCTTGATATGCTGAAAAGAAAGTTTGATTAAGCTTGTTTGATCTGCTTTTCCATGCTATTACGCTGCGCATGTGTGGCACTTTTTTTTCTGCCACAACAATAACCCAAAATTATCCATAGTTGTTATTTTTATTGGGCATTATCTGCCCTGTGGGCCCACATATTAAAGTCCAGATTTTATTAAACTTTAGAAAACAGCTGTTTTGGCAAATAAATGATTTGCCTTAGTGTCTCTTCAGAGACTTTCTTTCACTCCATTCACACACTGGCCATCATTCACACACATTTACACTCTTCTGGCCATCACGTTCTTGCGTACTGCTCTTTATTGGGAATATACAGCTTTAACAGTGGAATTCCACACATCTTTGTTGTTGTTAACAGCTATAGAACACAGGCACTGTGTCACTTCCCAATTACTTGTTTAAATGTTTTTTTTTTTTCCACAAGCTCTAATAATTTAATGTTATTGGGCCTAGGCATGGTGCAATTGAGATGGCCAACTATAATTTCTCAAATGGCTTTATCCTTTGTGTTCTTCAAATATTGTTAATTTCTTTTAGTTGTTACCTATGAGCTAAAGTAAATAAGAGATCTCTGCATAATTCTTGGATCCATGGCCGATAACATTTATATCTCATTACCCCAGTGATGACAACATGTTAGATTTAATTTCTTTTGTCTTTCATAAATATATTTTCCTTATCATTATTTTGTTTAACCTAACCCTAGAAAATTACCATCAAACAAGATGGAGTGACCAGTAGTGCTGTTTTACAACTATATTCTTAGATCATCTTTGTCTGTTTCTTTAATTCTTCTTTGTCAGAGAATAATTCAGTTATGTTTTTTTTTCTGAATAATGCTCACTATACCAAATCCAGCCTTAGTTTAAACTAATTTTTGTGAGTTGAGCACCCACTAGTGTTGTTTTTAGACCACACTTTTAAAATGAACTGAACTATCTAACTAATCTTAGAACTTAAGCTAATGGTAATAGATATTTGTTAACATTAGTTAAGATGAAGAAACAATGAAAAATACTTTCAAAACATTTATTAACCTTAGTTAAAAGTTAATTTAAACTAACATTTACTAATACATGAACTAATTAAAATCCAAAGATCTGTCTGTTAATATTTTTTCATTGGACCAGAGCTAACATGATCTGTTGTCTTTTTATTACCTACCGTTATCAAAGATTAAAATATACTGTAACTAATGCATTGCTCATCATTCATAAATGCTGGTTAATACATTAAAATTATTTGATGAACAGATTTTAATGCCGGACTCACATATATTCACCTCTCCACGCATGCAAACGTGCGTGTATCACACGCGAAAAAATGCTCAGTTGTTCACTGGATCGACATCAAGGCAAATTGCAGAATTTAAGTAATAATTTTTTGAATAAAGTTAAATAAGCACAAGTTGATTTTTGTATTAAATGTAGTAACAGAGCTACAGCAAGCGATTTTTAGTTTTATAAATCCGTTTGTCCTTTGAAACTTCCACGTCTTCATTGAGGGTGCGGATCATGGTTGCTTAGCAACGGCAGATGCCACGGAAGCACAAGCTACAGAGCGCTTTGGAAAGAAGGAGATATCGGTGCGTCTAGCGTTTTCCACGCGTTTTTAGGCGCGATATGTGAACGGCCCCTAACGCTATTTAACCAGAGCGAATGAGACGAGACAGGCACTGCGGTCACGTGTGGTGTTTGTCAACGCACCTTTAGAGAGAAATGAAAGTGACAGCTCGGCTGGTATCGGTATATCGATACTTCGGGAAATTAGTATTGGTACCGTTCAAATATTTCAGTATCGATATTTATCGAAATATCGATATTTTTGACAACACTAATGGGCAGTACAGTTTAGTTGCTATCACAAATCTTTCAATGTAAGATAAATGGTTAAATCTCTATCACCACATAAAAAATCATATTGATCTGATTTTTGAATATCATTTTGCGGTCTAAATTTGATGAGATAAAAGCACTGCGTACATATTGTTCTCACAAAAACAAACACATAATGCCAAGTGTAGTCTGATTCACAAATGAATGATTTGAGCAGCTTCTTTTAAAGGTGACAAATCTGACTTTTTCCATGTTTAAGTGCTACAATCGGGTCCCCAGTTCATCTACTAACGCAGAAAATGTGAAAAAGAACAACCCAGTAATTTTGTTTTGGTAAGCCTTTTTCTGCAAGCTTGTACAAAAAAAATCATATGTTGCTCCCCCCGTGACGTGGTAATGTGACGTAGTCAAAGACGCATCCGGAGACGTTGGATCTATTTGCAACAGCTTTATTAAAATAGGCAGAGTAAACAGGCGAGGTTCACCACGGTGTGGTGAAGATAATCCAAGAGGGTAAACGAAAGTCCGTGCAAAAGGTCGGGGCAGGCGGCGATCAAAGGAGTTAATCCGATAAACGAGCGGGGGTCGACAAAGGGCAGGCAGCAAAGGTTCACACACACAAGAAACAGTCCGGTTGGCAACGGGTAGACAGTCCGTGAAAAGAACGCTCAGGATTGCTAGCATGACTAAACAAAACTTTGCGAGGGAAACGCCGGCAGAGCGCTCCTAAAATGGCCGCCGGGGGGAAGTGAACCCGGCCGACCCGGAACCGGAAGTGAGCGGCCCATGTACGGGGTGATGGGAAATGTAGTGAACTAAAAGTCCGGAGAAGGTTCCCGCTGACGGCGGTTAGAGGGAGCCACAGAGGCCGCGCTTGTGACAGGTAAAATGATCTTATTATAATATTAGCGCTCTTAAAGGAAGACTTTTTTTGAAAACTCCCCTAGAGTTAAACAGTTGAGTTTTACCGTTTTCGAATCCATTCAGCCAATCTCTGGGTCTGGCGGTAGCACTTTTAGCATAGTTTTCCATAAATCATTGAATCTGATTAGACCAACAGCATCCTTCTCAAAAATGATCATATATAATGATGATATTTTTCCTATTTAAAACTTAACTGTTCTGTAGTTACATCGTGTACTAAGACTGATGGAAAATGAAAAGTTGTGATTTTTCTAGGCTGATTATGGCTAGGAACTATACTCTCATTCTGGAGTAATAATCAAGGAACTTTGCTGCCTTACTATGGGTGCAGCAAGCGCAATGATATTATGCAGCACCTAAAAGTGACCGGCACTACGTTTGTGCAGAGTTGCAGCCAGCAGAGTTGTCGTCCTTCTTTGTACACAATGTAACTACAGAAGAGTCAAGTTTTAAATAGGACAAATATCGAAACTCTTTGGTCATTTTTGAGCGAGATGCTAACGGTCTAATCGAATTCAATGATCTATGCTAAGCTATGCTAAAAGTAAATGGATTAGAAAACGGTAAAACTTAATTCAAGGGGAGTTGGAAAATGAGCCTATTTTCAAAAAAAGTGGAGTGTTCCTTTAAACTGCACATTTCCATCTACTTCACCATCATTTTGTTTTCGTGCTAACAGTGTACAAGGTTTAACACCAGTGCAAAAATTCAAACAAAGCATGCTAACTGTTCTGATGTTGGCTGCAAGATGGAAGAAAAAATATGTTTTTTAGCAAAGTATCTGAGATACAAGCTGTAAAGGCACAGTCCTATTCTGGAAAAAAAGGGCGCATTTTCAAAATGATATAATAAATGATCTGGAGCATTTAGATATTGAACTGGATTTGATTGATTTCTCTGAGGATATATATGTGGAACTTCCTGCCTGCCCTGAACAATCTGCCTGCCTGGATTTTCCACCCACACTACCTCTGTTATCTCCTCCCATCGTCCCTGCTGCTTCAGTCCCACCACCGCTGTCCCCTGACAGCCCCGCTGCTCACCCTCAGACCACCATCTGTGCGGTGGGCTCGCCACGGGTCTGCCAGTCTCCATCGGCGTCATGGCTGGAGGATCCCTCGTCTCCGCCTCCAGCCTCTGAGTCCTGGACTCTGTCTCGGTCCTCCGACCCAGCGGATCCACCCCGGCTCTCAGCTCCCTCGTCTCCACCGTTGCCCTTTGGCCCAGCAGCTCCACTGGGCTCACTCGTCCCTCCGGCTCCGACTTGGTCGGTCGTCGTCCCGCCATCGCCTCAGGACTCCACTCCTCCAGCTGCAATCTAACTACTAAGCCTCTGCACTGATTTGGAAGCATCAGCCTTTGTGTAAAGACAGACAAGTGTGTAAAAATCCATTTTGTTGTAATTTCAGAACACAGGTAAAACCTCGGGAAAAATCAGTATGGAAAAGTCCTTCATCTTAACATGTTAGTACGTTGGGCCCTGTTTTTATGGACTTTTATTTCAGAGTGCAGGCAGCTTTTGTTTTAGCTTGTGTAATCAAAATGAAGGGCAAAAGCTGAACATTAGGTTTGTAACTAAATCTGTAAACTTTAAAACTTGATCTTTGTATTTTATCAAAGCAAGCAACTGTTTGGTTACCAACATTCTTCAAAAAATCTAATTTTGTGTTCAGCAGAAAAAGAGACTTCATACAGGTTTGGAACAAATTGAGGGTGAGCAAATAATTACTCATTATTCATGAGTTTGATACCAAATATACTGTAGTGTTGTCAAAAATATCGATATTTCGATAAATATCGATACTGAGATATTTGAACGGTACCAATACTAATTTCCCGAAGTATCGATATACCGATACCAGCCGAGCTGTCACTTTCATTTCTCTCTAAAGGCCCGTTGACAAACACCACACGTGACCGCAGTGCCTGTCTCGTCTCATTCGCTCTGGTTAAATAGCGTTAGGGGCCGTTCACATATCGCGCCTAAAACGCGTGGAAAACGCTAGACGCACCGATATCTCCTTCTTTCCAAAGCGCTCTGTAGCTTGCGCTTCCGTGGCATCTGCCGTTGGTAAGCAAACATGATCCGCACCCTCAATGAAGACGTGGAAGTTTCAAAGGACAAACAGATTTATAACACTAAAAATCGCTTGCTGTAGCTCTGTTACTACATTTAATACAAAAATCAACTTGTGCTTATTTAACTTTATTCAAAAAATTATTACTTAAATTCTGCAATTTGCCTTGATGTCGATCCAGTGAACAACTGAGCATTTTTTCGCGTGTGATACACGCATGTTTGCATGCGTGGAGAGGTGAATATATGTGAGTCCGGCATTAAAATCTGTTCATCAAATAATTTTAATGTATTAACCAGCATTTATGAATGATGAGCAATGCATTAGTTACAGTATATTTTAATCTTTGATAACGGTAGGTAATAAAAAGACAACAGATCATGTTAGCTCTGGTCCAATGAAAAAAATATTAACAGATAGATCTTTGGATTTTAATTAGTTCATGTATTAGTAAATGTTAGTTTAAATTAACTTTTAACTAAGGTTAATAAATGTTTTGAAAGTATTTTTCATTGTTTATTCATCTTAACTAATGTTAACAAATATCTATTACCATTAGCTTAAGTTCTAAGATTAGTTAGATAGTTCAGTTCATTTTAAAAGTGTGGTCTAAAAACAAAACAAAACAAAAAAAGTTTATTAAAGTTTGGCACCAGAAAGAAGATGAGAGTCGACCTGCAACAAAAACAATACGGTCACAACCTACCAGCTGTATTTGAACAGCAAAGAAAGTATGAAGCAAACTCAAATGAAGCTAAGAAGCTGAACAGGGCTGTAGCAGTGTAGTACCTCAAAACACTTTTGTTCATGTAAAATATACCTCATTGTCATGTTCTAGATTTGTTATATTTATCTTTAAATGAAAAAAAAATGTACCCCCTTAATATTGTGGCAGTTTTTGTGGTATCGAAAATGGTATCGAATATCGTTATTTTTCAAGGTATCGTATCGAAGTTAGAAATTCCAGTATCGTGACAACACTACTGCCCATCTCTAATTAATATTAGCATAAGTAAACTGAATGACAGGACTGGTCATGTGATCTTAACATGGCAGTACTAATGAAGGATGATTGGTACCTCTTCATAAATGTAGAGTAAACCATTTGTAAAAGTCTAAAAGTTTTTGTTTGTTTGTTTCTTGAAGACTGATATGTGTGGACTCTCATCTTATCTGTGTTTACAAAAATTAATGGTATATTTCAAGTAGTGTTCATTTTTTTATGTGTCCTTTTGTAATTAGCAAAGCATCACAGAAAAAGTACATCTTTAAGTGGGTTGGGCAAAACTTTGTAATTATATGTTTTATAAGACAATCAGTTGAGGTCAGTTCCATGACATTTACTGTCCACAATTCCACATGCATGTGAACAATACTATCCTGTCTAATCATTGTTGTAAAGTGTTTATATGTATTGTTGCTATTGAATGGTCATCAAGACTACTATATAAGGTTCTGTCTTTGTTGAGGATGCTAATCCCGCCAAAGCAGCTGCCGGCCATCGAGTGTGTATACTGAGTCACCCCATCATCGGCCAAAACAGCAAGATGATCCTCTCTGATGATGTACATCTCTTTTCCTATGTCTCCCTTTCGGCAGATGTAGTCTCCAGGACTAAAGACCTGTGGCTGCAGCTTCAGCACCAGTTCAGTCAAAACCCCAGCTTCACAGTCCTGGAAGATACGGACCTTCTTCAGTTTATCCAGATGCACATTAATAGCAATCTCAGCCCGCAGTTTGTTGGGCAGATTATTTAGGACATCCTGCTCATCAATTGCTTTCTTGTTGGTCCACAAGTAGTCAAACCATTTAATGACTCTAACTTCCAGCTCTTTGCTGACCTTTCTGAACTGCATGTAGTGTTTGATGATACGATGTGAGCCTGAACTCAGCCTGTGTAGCATTCATGTTTGATTCATTTATTCATCTCCTGAGGACCTCAGAAAACATGGAGGCAGTTTACTGTGGGTTTGGCTGGGCTTAAAATTGATGTTGTTTTTCTGATGTTAAACGTAAGTTATGTTGTAAATAGTTGTAAAAAGTACCTTGCATAATGTATAGAACGATTTGTTTTAAATGAGTCATTGGATGCCCATTTTCCACAAGTTGATATGATTCTTTAGGGTCTTAATGAAAAGTCTATAATATACTTTATTTAAAAATTCTCAGTGGTTGTGTAAAACAACACCCTTTTACCTTGCCAAATAAGCTCTGCAAAAATCAACCCATTCTGATGGATTGTTCCTTTAAATGCTAATGAGCTCTGCTCACCCCGCCCCTCTCTGCTCTCTGTGGAGTGACGAGCCTGTTTACTTTAGCCGCGTTTAGCCGCAAAACTTGCTAACTAGCATGTTATTAGGAAAGGTGATTGCAGAGATTCATAAAAAAAAAACCTTATACTCACTTCTGCTGTAAGTGAAGCTGGATCACGAATGATTTGCGCGAACATAGATGCATTCATGTAGCTCGGGAGGTGTATTCCCTTCATAAACAAATGTAATCCACTGCATCTTCAGCGGCTCAGATGTCGGGAGTAAATGACGACCACTATGTTCATTATTACATTCAGCAACACAACACCTCAATCGCTCAATCAGAGATATTCTTGTCTAACTTACATCCCTGTTCCAGCATCAAAACAATGGTGGTCAGACTGTTACAGATGATTTAGGGTGGGTCTGAGGTAAGACTCATGTTTAATTAAAAGCCACTGCATGGATTTTTATCATTGCAGGGTAGATGTGTACATACACTGCCAACAATTACTTCTTTTTTATTTACACATGAACATGCATAACAAATACAAATACAAAATGTATAGAAAGTACTCAGGCTCATTAACAAATAAATGACATTACAAAAATGCAACATATTAATTTAATTTTTAACTTACATCACAAAAATAAACTACAGAAATTAGGTTGTTTCACTGACAATGTGACATCTAAAAGAAGATTTGGAAAAATTTTAATGCACCCATTTTTTCCACTGTTTTCTCTTCTTGATAGAATGGCTCATTAATAATATATTTGTTAACCATTCTCCCTGCTCTCCTGTGCTCCTCTCTACTCTGTCTCTCTCTGGAATTTGATGTTCTCCCTGTGTAGCTCCACCAGCTCCCACACACTCCCTCACCTGTCCCAGGACACTTGCAGTTCTAGCAGAGCAAATGACAACAACAACAGTACAAAAGTCCAGAATAGTCCTAAAACAAGAGAAAATGGAAACACTTATGAAAAATATTAAGACGTCTTAACATTAGAAAACATGACACAGCAGTACATGTTTACAAAATACTGAAGTGCTCAAGTTTGGTTAAAACATTTGTGGACATATCTTGCATGAGAGCACTACAAAAACACAACAAAGGGAAAGACTATTCTCTTGTCTTTTTGTATGTGGGCTTTGTGCGAAAAAAAAGGGGATTTTAGCACTTGTTTCGCTATGTATTTGAGTAAATAAAAACACACTACTTACATTTAAATGTGAATTCCCCCACAGAACTCTCACCCACCATGTTCTTTGAATATAAATTCCGTCACACCAAATCCACACCATCTTGAACACTGCAGTATTCGAGGCTTAGTGTATCCCATCATGCATCATGTTCTGGAAATAAATCGTGAGACTTTTTGCTGAGATCTTGTGCAAGTTAAATATTAATATAATACTTAGATATTACATCTAATTAGGCAGAAACACAAAGTGTTGCACATTTTATTGGTGCAAAGATAAGTAGTGGTGATATTTATTTATATTACAACATTTGCAACTGCTTTTATCACTTAATTAAAAGCACCACAAATTAAATTGAGTCATCTGTTATAGGGAGTACTGAACAGACACTTAGACATATTAAAATGCAAAGGATTGAAAAAACAAAAAATCTTTCCTCTGTAGTGTCCTCCTCTCTTCCCTCTACAACCCTTTTCTCATCTCTAGAAGTTAATGCAGCGACTGACACCTTATGCTCTACTTTAACTTCTTGCCTAGACGATATATGTCCTCTCTCTTCCAGGCCAGCACGGGCCATCCCTCCTAACCCTTGGTTATCTGATGTTCTCCGTGAACATCGATCCAAACTCAGAGAAAATGGTGCAAATCTAAAGATCCATCTGACTTGAGTATGTATCAGTCTTTGCTTTCATCCTTCTCTGCTCGAGTCCATACTGCCAAATCCTCATACTTCCACAACAAGATCAACAATGCTCCAGACACACGTAACCTCTTCAAAACATTCAATTTGCTTCTCTGCCCTCCCACACCACCTCCCACCAGCCAATGATTTCGCCACATTCTTTACCGACAAAACTACAACTATCAGCAGCCAGTTCTCAGCTCCACATGCACAGGAACTAATACCAGCAACTTCCACAGCTAACACCCCACTCTTCTCCTTCTGTCCCCTCTCTGAGGCAGAAGTATCCAAACTTCTCCTATCCAGTCATCTTACAACATGCCCACTAGATCCTATCCCATCACACCTTCTCCAAGCAATCTCTCCAACACTCTTACCAGCACTTACACACATCATCAACACATCTCTCCTCACAGGCACTTTCCCCATGGCATTCAAGCAGGCTCGGGTAACCCCACTGCTCAAAAAACCTACATTAAACACATATAGATCACTATAGACCGATCTCTCTCCTTCCATTCATAGCAAAAACACTCGAACGAGTCGTTTTTAACCAGGTATCACTATTTCTCACACAGAACAGTTCATTGGATGCTAACCAGTCAGGGTTCAGGAGTGGCCACTCAACTGAAACTGCACTACTGTCAGTCACTGAAGCCTTGTGGATTGCAAAAGCTGATTTCAGATCATCAGTACTCATTTTGCTGGACCTTTCTGCTGCTTTTGACACTGTAAATCATCAGATCCTCCTGTCCACCCTCTCATCGCTGGGCATCACAGGAATTCCACTTCGCTGGTTTGAATCCTATCTCACAGGTAGGTCTTTCAGGGTGGTCTGGGGAGGGGAGGTATCCAAAGCACATCCTCAGGGATCAGTTCTTGGACCCCTCCTTATCTCCATATACACTACATTACTGGGGCCCATCATACAGGCAAATACAGACACAGCTTCTCCTACCACTGCTATGCTGATGACACACAGCTCTATCTTTCATTTCAACCAGATCAACCAACTGTAGCTGCACGGATCTCAGGCTGCCTGGCGGACATCTCGGCATGGATGAAAGAACATCACCTACAGTTCAGCCTGGCAGAGACTGAGCTCCTTGTCTTCCCTGCCACTCCGACTCTACAGCATGACTTCACCATCCAGTTAGGTTCATCAATAATTACCCCATCAAGTTCAGCCAGAAATCTTGGTGTAATCTTTGATGACCAGCTGACTTTTAAAGACCATATAGCTAAAACTGCTCGATCCTGCAGGTATGCATTGCACAACATCAGAAAGATCAGGCCCTTTCTAACAGAGCAGGCCACACAACTTCTTGTCCAGAAAAACTTTTTGCTCTACTCTTTTTCCCTTTCTAGCTTGTACTTATCTGAACAATGCCTGTTATATGGTATTATGAGCACTTCCTAAGTTGTTTTGCCTCTTTAGGACAAATCGCTTTGATGTATTCCCCACTTGGAAGTCGCTTTGGATAAAAGCGTCTGCTAAATGAATAAATGTAAATGTAAATGTATATAATGTTCAATGAAGTGAGATGCTGATCACGATTACTTTCTCATGTCTAACCAGCCTAACGTGACCTACAGTCGGTCATAATTTTAATCAAACAACAAAATACTAAAGAAAAAATTACAAAATGTATTTAACTTACCTTTGTTCTTTTGCATTAGTCTTATTATTATTTTTTTTTTTGATACTTTGATATTGTGTTTAATAAAATAAAATAACAAAAATAACTATATTGTGATTGTTATTGTGAAATGAAATTTCTTATAGTGTAATAATAATGGTTATATCGCCCACCCAAACTGTCAGCTAGTTTTAAGATCAAACTCATAAAAAGTGACAGAACTTTGAAATGAGTAATCTGAGAACACTGTCATGTTGACTCATTTGACAGAGAGGACCTGAAAGCATGATCCTTGGAGAAGAATACTGTATGTAAACCAGGATTTTGGATCAACTGTGTAGATTTTGTATGAAGCTGGTAAGTATTCTTGCAAACATTCTTGCACTCTTGTGGTTGTGTGTGTGCTCCATGTTAAGACTTTCATTTTAAGTAACCTGGATTTTTTATTTCTTACTGAGACCTGGTTCTGTCCAGGCGATTTGAGGTCTTTCTCTGAACTTTTGGCATCTAATTATTAGTTTTTTAATTCCCCGCTCACAACTGGGCAGAGTAGCAGACTTGCATCTATTTATAAAGATCATTTCTGTCGCTCGTTGGCGAGTAACAAGTACAGCAGTTTTGAACTTCAATTGTTTGTTTTAGACCTTGACGAACTGCTTTGATAGTGTCAATTTTTTGAGTTTGCTGTGTTCCTGGGTGATGTGACTCCAAAATCAGGATTTTTCTCCATATAATGGACTGATATGGTGCCCCGATCTTGAACTTTCAAAATCCAGTTTAAATGCGGCTTCAAACAATCCCAAATGCGCTTGTAAACGATCCCAGCAGAGGAAGAAGGGTCTTATCTAGCACAACGATCGGTTATTTTCATAAGAATAATACAATTTCTATACTTTTTAATGTCAAACGCTCATCTTGTCTTACTCTGCCTGAACTGTTTTTGTTCTGGTTCATGACAGTTAGTGTATGTTGAAAAACTCCCATCTCATGTTCTCCCTCAGCTTCAAAATCGTCCTATATCGCTGTTTTACCTTTTTTGTTAATGGCGTTTGATCTTCTTTGCATGTTCACTTTGCAAAGACTGTGTCTGTACTTCTGCAGTGATGAAGGATGATTTTGAAATGATTGTTTAAGTTGAGGGAGAAAATACGATTTGAGTTTTTTGACATACCCTAACTGTCTTGGGTCAGAATACACAGAGTTCAGGGAGAGAAAGACAAGACGAGCGTTTGAGATTAAAAAGTATTTAAATTGTATTTTTTTAATGAAAAAAACGATCGTTTCACTAGATAAGACCCTTCTTCCTCGGCTGGAATCCTTTACAACCGCATCTGTGATCGTTTGAAGCCGCATTTAAACTGCATTTTGGAAGTTCAAAATCGGGGCACCATATCAGTCCATTATATGGAGAAAAATCCTGAAATGTTTAACTCAAAAAACATAATTTCTTTACATCTGAAGAAAAAAAGATAAGAACATTTTGGATGACAAGGGAGTGAGTACATTATCTGTAAATTTTTGTTCTGGAAGTGGACTTCTCCTTTAAGAGAAAATGCAGTGATATGGACAAATATACGTATTGTGTGTTACAACTGTGAGACTCAGTTGCCTTTTTATGAGGAAACTTGGCTTGATTTTCTCACAAATGCAATTGAGCAACTTCCTTTTCCAAAAAAAACAGCAGATGTCACTGTTGGTCAATTTACACTAGTCTCCTGAGACCCAAAAAACCCCTTTACCTTTTCAGGGAATACAGCAGACCAACATGAGTGGGGAACAGGTGAGTTTCTGTCTTACTATATCTAAAATTAACCATTTAGATGTTTTCACAAAGCGACCCTATACTACAATGTCAGTGAAATTCACAATAAGTGCTGTGAAGTTATTAACATGATTGATTAATTCAAAAATCAGTAGAGACATGGTTAAACATTTAACTAAGCAGTCTTTCCCTATAACAGCTGATCCATTCTCCATATCCTCTGTTGGACCATGGGATATAGAATATATACATATGTTGATACAAGTGTTCAACATTTTAAAACAACAAGGGGTATAATAGTAATATATCATGTCACAACATATTGTAACACTAAAATGCAAATGTATTATGGAGAGTGACAATGTCATGTACCAAAAATGAAAGCTTAGACAATTTAATTTAGTATCAGACATGGTAATATCACCCAAGAGGTAATTAATTATTAATAATAAAAAAAAACCTGAAAACAAATTACATTATTTAGTACAATATCTAAAACATTTGTGCAATCATTTGTGTCTAAAATAATTATGTATTTTTTAGCTAAGCAAAATGATGAATATTTCTCTTCTGATGTCACTCTTGTCCTGTGAATTGAGGAAAAGGATCAAGTTCACGCTGATATAATACTAAATTCAGCATTTTAATAAACAATGGTTTACCAGTATTTCAGAATGATTTTAACATGATTTTAATTAATAATATTTGGTGAAGACCCCCATAAACAGGTACAGTTTCTCCTGTCTCATCCCATTATCGCTAATGTGATCCTGCCTCATACTGACTGCTCTGTTCACATGTTAATGATCTGAGGTCAGTCAGGTAATCATGTAGTTGCCCCTGAAAAATGGCATCAAAACATCAAGCTTCATCATAGAATTTAACCTATACTTTCTTTTTCTGTGTGTTGGATGATGGTGCGCTACACGGGTGAAGACAGACTCTGGACAGCAAGGACTCTTCTCGAGTGACTCAGATGACGAATGTTTGCATTTTGAAGAGCCACTAATATAATTCCTGACAGTAGCCATTGATGCTTAACTTCATGAGTTAAAATGTTGCTCAGATATGTATAAAAAGCTACATATTTTTATGTACATATTTTTGCAAAAGCCTCTAAATCCATCTGACATATTTCTTTAAAATTAGCATTTCTTTCTGGCTACTTTGTATAGGTTTCTGTGTAAGTACTGGTACTTCTGATTGGGCTGAGGCTGGAATTTAGTGAGTCTGAAGTAAAAGTATTTGATGGATGTATACTATGTGTCGAGAGCATTCAGTCAGTATCATTGTCTCATTTTTGACCAAGATGGCTTTTAGCTGGTTTTGCATCTGAACTCTTCATTTAAAGTAAAATATTAGTTAAAATATGAAATATCTCCTTACAGGCCACTTTTTGTTTTGTACAAGGCGTGTATATAAGCTATGCTATATGTAAACATAAATATAATAATAAACTATGATATCCCTTCTGAAAATTAAATTTGGTTTTATTATAGTAAAAGTGTGGTACACTGTAAAAAATTACTCTAGAGGGTGTTAAATACAACCCATGAAAATCAGTTATAGTTTACTGAAGTATATGAGGTGGCAAGTAAAATACAAATAAATGGGTACATTCTATCTACACTATCTATTTTTTAACAGTAATAACTGCAACACTAAAAAATTAAGCAAAATGCACCCCGAGATATTAGCTTTGGCACTGCGCATGCGTCGACGTCCAGGCGGGAATCGCTGGAGTCGCCATTTTATAATTAGGGACTTTATTTATTTTATTTATTTATTTATTTTTTATTTTGCAATTATATACATCTCACAACAGAAGTAGAAAAAGGGTATACAAAGAGAATAATAATAAAAAAAAAAAAACACACACACACACACAAAAGAACAAGTGCATGTACCTAAGTACAAAGGATCTATGCCATGGATAAAAGAAAGATTAAAATTAATACATTTAATTAACCAAATTAAATTGACACAGTGCTTCGTAAGTCTTTTTAGCTTTTCTGTTTCTAATATTTTGCAATGTAATATTTTCCATATTGTTTAATTTCTTTAATAAAATGTTCACAATTTGGCTTAGCTTTAGTCCATTTCTTTACATGAATGTGATATTTTCCAAGTAAAACAATAAGTTGCGTAAGAAAGGAAATTGTACTTTTAGAATCAATAGTATCTTGTACAAAAAACATACAACATCATACATTTCTATTTGTATTAATGTACCAAACATCCTAGAAATGAAGTTAGAGACATCTACCCAAAATAATTTTGAGTACACACATTGAAAAAAAAGATGAGTCACAGACTCTTTAACAACACCACAAAACTCACAAGAATTTTCTAGATCCAATTTGAACCGTTCAAATAACTCTTTAACAGGGTAAATTCTGTGTAATATCTTAAAAGATACCTCTTTTACTTTATTACTTACAAAAAAACGTACTTGTTATTGACCATACTTACTTCCACTCAATGTTTTCATATTTAGATGACCAAAAGACTGTTGAGCATGGCACATAATTATTCTTTAACAGATTTCTAATATATCTATTACTGCATTTATCGTTAACAATATTAATATCGCCAATAAATATATCACAAGAATTACGTAATAATGAAACAACTTTACTTGGAATTGCACCAAAAATAACAGCATAGTCTTTTGGTTTCACAGGAATTTCAAATTTTTTAAGGAATTCTGTGTATGTCAAAAGCAAACCATGTTCATTAAGCAACTGACTAAAAGTAAATATTCCATTGTCATACCATGACTGATTAAAGATAGATTTTTTTTTATACAAGATATCTCTATTATTCCACAGAACATATCGATGTGGTGTGAAATTGTGCTTATAGATTAATTGCCAAGCCAGCAATGCCTGCTTATGAAAACTTGCCAATTTAATTGGGATTTTATCAATAGAAAAATGACATTTTAAAAGAAAATGAATACCACCTAAAGAATTAAATATAAAATTGGGGAATGTATGCCACACAGTATCTTTATTTTTAATGTACTCAATTATCCATTTTATCTTAAAAACCTCATTGAGGTCTGTAAAATTTAACACTTCAAGGCCTCCAAATTCTTTACTATTATTTAAAATACCTTTTCATAAGTAATGAGTTTTTTTTTTCCAAATGAAATCATAAAGAATCTTATTCAAATCCTTAACAACATTCTTTGGAACTTCCATTGACATTGAAACATATACAGACCTCGAGATCCCTTCTGCCTTAGACAGTAAAATACGACCATATATGGACAAGTCTCTCATTAACCACATATTATATCTATTTTTAATCTTCTCAGCAATAGGCTTATAGTTTAATGCATTTCTTTGGTTCAAATCTTTACATACTATTATACCAAGATATGTGATAGTCTCTTTAATCGGTATCTCATTAACTTCTTTCAAAGGACAGTCTTTAAGAGAGAAAAAAAACGGATTTGTTCTTATTCATGTTTAATCCAGAGACCTCAGAAAATTCATCTATACAGTTAATGACACTCTCCACTTCTTCACTATTTTTGACAAAAATTGTGGTGTCATCTGCTAATTGACTGAGTTTAATCTCTTTGTCAAGTACTGAGATTCCATGAAAACTAGCTTTTTTAATACGAGTGGCCATCACTTGTGCAACTAATAAAAAAAGAAGAGGAGATATCGGGCATCCTTGCCTTATCCCACGGCACATATTAAATCTCGGACAAGTGCCATGAAACAATTGGACCGAGCTATTACAACCATTACAAAGAGTTTGAATTGCTTTTTAAAAAAATATACCAAAGCCAAAAAAATCTATAACTTTGAACATAAAAGGATGTTCAATAGTATCAAACGCTTTATAAAAGTCAATAAATAATATTAAACTTGAATCAAATGAAAATCAAATGTCTGTAGTCAATTAAATCAAGAATTAATCTAATATTATTTCCAATATAGCGTCCTTTCAGAAAACCTGATTGTTCTTCATCAATTATCATATTTAAACATTGCTTAATTCTTTTGGCAAATATATGTGAATAAATTTTAGCGTCATTGTTTAACAAACTAATTGGTCTCCAATTTTCTAAATATAATTTATCTTTGTTAGGTTTTGGTATAAGTGTAATTACTCCTTGTTTTAGTGATGCAGGAAGTTCTCCAAAATCAATTGATTCTTTAAAAACAGCAAGTAAAAATGGTGCAAGATCATTACAAAATGATTTATAAAACTCCCCTGTCAATCCATCATTCCCAGGAGACTTATTTTCTTTAAGAGTGTTAACGCAGTCTATAACCTCTTGAATATTTAATTCTTTATCACATGAATTCCTGAAATCTGTAGTTATCTTATTTATATTGTCAGATAAGTTGCTAAGAAATAAATCTGTATTAGTTGGTTGATTAAGAGAGCTATACAATTTACTATAGAATTGAGATACAAAGTTAGATACATCCTTAGGGTTCTCATTAATAACACTATTTATTACTAATTTGTTTACAGAGGTCATTTCCCAATTTCTTTTTTCTAAACCGAAAAAATATTTGGTATTTTTTCTCCTGCTTCCAACCATTTTCGTCTTGACCTAACAAATGCTCCTCTAGCTTTCTCTTCATAAATATTGTCTAAATCATTCTGTAATGTTGCAAGTTTTAATAAATCATTGCTTGACATATTTTGGTTATTTCTGCATGTAATGGAAATAATTTCACTAATTATCTTGTTCTCATTTTCTTTTTTCTTTCTTGTAACAGATTTTCCATAGGATATCGCCAATTTTCTTATTTCAAATTTAGTTTGTTCCCAGTATTTACCATAAGTCTGTGTCATAGATGCCTGTTGCCAATATTTATTAATTAAGGTCTTGATTTGAGGACAAAAATCATTATATTTTAACAGACTATTATTTAATTTCCAATATCCTCTCTTAACCTTATTTGACTGACTATCTTGAAAGTTAACTTTAATAGATATGCCTTTGTGATCAGTTAAAATAGATGGTTCAATAGTCACAAATTCTACTTTATCTTTAACATGTTCTGAAATAAGCCAAAAATCAATGCGTGATTGCAGAGACTTGTCCCTATTACTCCAAGTATATGTGAGAGAAGATGGATTCTTATATCTCCAAATGTCAAATACATTTAACCTTAAACAAACATTGCTTAATTCATTTACAGTACTGTCAACTTTAGGGGGCCATCTATCCTGTTGTCCATCAAAAACCGTGTTAAAGTCACCACCCCAAATTACTTCCGCAGAAGGGAATTTTGAGTGTAAATGATTAATATAACTTTCAATATCTTGAAAAATTAATCCATTCATTTTTTTATTGTTGGTGGCATAAATGTTTATGATGATAAATTTAACCTGACTTATCTCAACAAGAAGAATGATCCAACGACCTTGATCGTCTGTCTTATGACTTATTACATGTCCTGAAAACTTATCCCTTAAAATAGCGACACCTGCTGTTCTATTTGAAACACCAAAAGAAAACCATACGTCACAGCCCCACTGACTTTTCCAAAAAGACACAGGCATGCATGAGTTTCTTGAATGAAACAAAAATCGGCTTCTTTACCTTTACAAAACAGAAACAGAGCTTTTCTTTTTAGCATGTCTCGTATACCCTTGGCATTAACAGAAAATATTGTTATCGGCATAACTCGAACAAGAGAGAACAAAACCTTAATAAAACAGTTAGGTAAACAGTGAAGATTTAAAGTGTTGAGAGTGCATAAAGGGTACTCTTACTTCATCTTTTCAAAGATTAGTCACAACTAATCCTGAGATCCTGTTTGCTTTAATTTGAATAACAAAATAAAATAACGTATCGTAGACTTAATATCGCATTACACTTGGATAGCCTATTAATTTAAAAAAAAAAATAAGAAAAATAATACTTTTCACATTTTAAAGGAATTGTAACCTAGTAAAGCAAATAGAATTTCCATGTTACAGTCATTTCAGATCCAAAACCCATAGTAAAGAGAGTAATGGTTTAACTCTTGATTTCTTTACCATCAACTATTGCCTTGATTCCAACAAAAAAGGCCCTTTTGCCTTCTTTCCGTGCTTTGTCGATCGATGGCCAAAGGAGATTCCGTGTAGCCCTGTCTTTGATCGTAAGGTCTTCTTTGAAGTACATCTTGTTCTTTTTGAGAAAGTCATTTCCTTTTGCTCCTTTCCATGTGAGGTCCCACGCTGTCCTGGAAGTGAATCTTATTATCACCGGCCTTGGTTTCTTTCCCTTGCCGCTGTCTGCGTATGACCTTCCAACTCGATGAGCAATGTCCACATTACTAACCACGAAGTTACGATCTTCCTCGACAGCCACCTCTTTGCAGATTTCCATTACCCGAGCCTTGACGTTATCCTCCGCACACTCGGTCAGCCCCTCCAAGCGTAGATTCCATCTCCGACAGTACCGATCCTGATCATTTAGTCTGTCATCCAATTCAGAGATGCGCTTCAGGTTTGCTTCATTTTTGCTTTTCAAATCTTTGTTCTCCTTCCGAATATTTCTGAATGCACCACTTCCAGTGCTTCCTTTAGCAGGTTGATGCTGTTCGAATTTTCTTTTACCATGTCTTTTATTTCTTCGGATGACTGTCTGATTATTTGAATGATGCTTTGCTGTACCTGACTTAAGGTCAAGTCATCCGTTGCATCACCTGTTGCATGCTTTTTTGGCGGAGGTGCTTTGGATGGTGTATTTGGAGTTGAATCATAATCTCCTTTTTTCCGCTGACAACTGTAGGAATGAGTTTCACTAATAAGTCTTTTTTCCGTCGTTCTTTGGAGTTCAGTGTCCATCTCTTCAGGGTCTGACATTTCCATGATAACTTCCAGACTCGTCTATTCAAGTGAGAAACCACAAAACTAGTTCTGACTGACTGTAGTACTTTTAACAAATCTTATAGTACGTGTGACTTATTTCTTACATCAGCGTTTGCAAGATATACCCGAAGTTGTTTTAAGCGCTAGAACATGTGTGTCTACTCAAGCCGCCATCTTGGAAGCTCCCCATAATTAGGGACTTTAAGCAACAACAGCTGATGGAACGGCAACGGCAGAAAAAGTGCGATTGCACATGCGCGACTTTTAATTGCTACTTCGTGATATGTACATTGTAACAGTCTACTACAGCTAATTTGCCGTAGTCGCTACTACGTGACAGGTTAGGTAAGTAAATTATGTGTTTTATGGCTTGCTGCGTTTTAATTGTGTCTGCATATGATTCTACTATTAGACTTTTAATGAAATACATACCTGTATGCTTTTAACTTAATCTAAGTTTAATGATTTTTCCGTCTGCACAAAGATATGTCTGCAGTTGGCAACAGCACCTCAGGTAGCGATGATGATGTGAAACGAGCAATGTAAGTAGCCCAATCATCCTCTTCAAAACATATATTAAATGTAAAAAAAAAAAAATTTCATGTTGATATGTCAAAAGTTAGTTGTCAATATATCTAATTATACTATCTGTTTAAAACGAGCTTGCTACTTAATATGTCTTGTTGATTAGAGCCCCTATGGAGTGGACAGAGAGGCATGATATACTCCTCTGTAGAGAAATCCTTCTCACAGAGCCGTACAGGTTCAAGAAGGGCAGCGTTGACAAAGGCAAAGCCTGGTCTACTATAGCTGAAACACTGAATTGTTTCCAAGAATTAAAATTTAAAGTAACACAGAGGTCTGTGAGGGAGAGATTTACCTTAATACAGATAAAATTCAAGACCAAAAATAACAAAGATGAGAGGAGCAGTGGCACATCAATACAAACAACTTGATGAGCTTATAGAAGAAATAACAGAGAAAGAAAGAGCAGCAGAGGAAAACAGAGGGAATGATGAGAATATGAGAAAGTTGGAGACAGACAGAGCCAAAGCAGAGGAAGCAAGGAAGAAGGCAATGGAAAGAATGAGCCTGACTTCCAAGAGGCTTAGTGATGAAGGCAAGGATAGTAGAAATAACAAACGAAGAAGAAGAAGTGGGAATGACACCATTGAGTTTTTGAGGGAGAGAGGCGAAGCTCAGAGGGCTTTAAAAGAAAAAGAATTGGAACTGAAAAAGATATAGATTGAAGAGCAAGCAAAAGCAGCACAAGCGTCACAAAGGCAGATGACAGAAATGATGCAGCTATTGCAACAACAGCAACAGCAAATGCAGGCAATGCAGACTATGCTGCTTCAGCAACAGCAACAGCAAGGGCAAGCATTGTTTGCCCTTACTGAAAGTATGAAAGGGAAGAACTAACAAAATTTGTACAATAGTGAGATTTTATTATTTACATATATTTATTAATGTCTTCGTGATTTAATAAATAAAAGCTTTACATGTATAAGTTCTTTCATGTTAAATAAAAAAATATATGAACATATAACGTGACTTTTATTTAAAAAATTTACAGTAATTTAATTGTATAAGTATTTTTTTTTTATAAATTTACAGTAATTTTTACACAGTATATGTGGTCAGTGCATAAAGTACAGTATGTATGTGTATGTTCGTACATTACATCAAGTGTGTTTAGATTATGAAAAATAGTCTCTAATGTGTGGAGGATCCAAGTTAAAAAAACGAGATGTCTGATTACCATACAGGCAAGTGAGTGCATTTCTCAGATACTACATAAAGTTTTCCAACACTACTCAGACCAATTTTTAAGTTCTTTTTAAAGTCCATGAATTTGAAGTAATTTGCTATGTCCCCAAACAACCATTCCACAGACACTGACTTCACTCATTTTTTTGTTGAATTCCATCATTTGGGCAGTGAGGTGAACACTTCGAAATGGGGCTTGCAGGTTTGTGCTCAGTGGGTATGCTGGGTCCCCATACACACACATTGGATGACCATCTGCAGACATGGCATGATTTTCCAGCAAAGACATCAGTCCAGATTCTGCCAGCATACCAGAGTCATGCTTCCTTCCTTCTGTTAAAAAAAAAAAAAGTATTTTTATTATTATTATTATTATTATTATTGTTGTTTTATTTATTTTAAAATTCTGTACTAAAAACAGTACCCAGGTAAATTCAGGTAAATTATAAAAGTCAATGGATGGACTGTCCCTTTAACTCTAATGAATGACATTTATTAAGTAAGTTATTCAGACTTACCTACAGGGCCATAGAGATGGGCAATTAAGCCATTTGGAATGGCTACTGCCTGGTATTTTAGGCTGTGAATACGCTTGTCACCATTGTATAGGATCCTCTGTGTTATTCCTGGTCTAGCTATGGGTCGTATAGTACGATCTATGAATCCAAAGCAGTTTTCAAGAGGGGCTCCCATTTGGTGGATGCTGTCAGCATATGTTTCTAAAGCAGCAGGGTTCAGTATGTTGTCATTTCACTGAGTTATCCTCTGATGATGTTCAGCATATATATAATCCAGCATGGAGTTTGTGGCCATGCACAGGACTGGGACTTGACGGTGACCAAATCTTTGCATCATATCACTATACCGCATACCTGTCAAGTATCCCGTTTTGGCCGGGAAAGTCCCGTAATTTACCCTTCTTTCCTGCCGTCCTCCCGTATTAGTATTTTCCCGTAAATCTCCCGTATTTTAACCTGCGTTATTAAAAAAAAACAAAAAAAAAAGAGCTCTGTCACTAGCCTCGCGATATCTGCCACCTGCAGTAGCCTACTACAGGTACTGTAGGTGGCAGTTGTCGCGAGGTTAGTGTGTGAGGTCAGATGATGAGTTGATGAGTGACGACGCGGGAAAAAAGAAGAAAAAACAGACAGATGATGGACGCCAGGACAGAGAAGGAAGGCACTCCTGCCAAAACAGTCTTAAAGAATGCAAAGTCTGCAACAAATAAGTACAATAAGTCACTAAAAGAGTAAAGAAAAGTTATGCGAAATGAAAAGAAAAACTGTACAAAAGCAATATGAAATGAATGAGTGTGTGAATGTGAAAAGAATGTGGAATGAAAATGAAATGTAAATGTAAAGACAAGCAATGTTAAATGAACAGAAAGTATGCAAATAAGCCTTTAAATAAATGCTCTTCATATATACCCTTTTGTGTTTTCATTTAGGCTATGAATGTTCACAGCATGTCAATGTCAACAAAGGTAGGCCTATCATTGGCTTTATGCACAGCTGCACTACTTCCTGAACTTCAGCCAGCTCCTTTGTTTCCTGTCTGCCATTATTGGACAAACTGATCACCTGGATTAATCAGTTTGTCCAATAATGGCAGACAGGAAACAAAGGAGCTGCCTGAAGTTCAGGAAGTAGTGCAGCTGTGCATAAAGCCGATTGTAGTTTATAAGTGGTTGACAAGTGGTGATTTTAGCTTTCTTGTCACCTGTCTTAAAATGTAAGGGATACTGGAGCTTGGTTGGGGTGGTGGGACTGCTCACGGCGGGCGCCGGAAAATTTCCCTTATTTTCAAATCCAAAACTTGACAGGTATGCTGTACCGGCAAGGGTATGTCAGCCTCTTAAGCAGCATACACAGCGCTTCCACTCCTCCCACAACACTTCTCTGATCACATATGATCTCGTTGGGAATCCTGAGAACATCTACCAGGATCGGCAGGTCACATTTTCTGACACGAAATTCGTTTATACATTCATCCTCCTCCATGTCATCAAGATTAAACGGCGAGTATATTTTGCACGGTAAATCTAGGTTTTTAGACTTATTGGTATCATACAAGACTAAAAACTCGTCTTCTGACAATAAGCTGTTGTTTAATGCCAAAAGCATGCTTTCTCTTGCCCGTTTAAATGACATTTTTTATTACGCTAATGATGATTGAATGTTTCGCAGTACTCTAGGTTGTTGCTGTTGCTTAGTGACTTTAAAAAAGGGACTTTAAGCAGCAGCCACGGATGGAACGGTAACGGCATTCCGACATCATATTGCGCGTTCACAACTTTAACTGCCACTTCTTGACGTTCTACTGTAGCCGTCTACTACGGGAGAACAGCTGGTTTGCCGTAGTCTTTACAACGTCACAGATTAGTAGATAAATGTTACATTTTATAGTATATACCACTGTAATTCCATCAGTATACGATTCTACCATTAGTCTATCATTTAATCTGTGTTGATATGTTTTAAACGTAAGACAATTTTAACGATGTTTTCATTTGTACAAAGATATGTCTGCTGTTGGTACCAGCACCTAGTTGCTTAATGATTTTTACGTTCTCGGCTACGGCGGGGTTACGGCCTACTTCCGGTCATCGTAGCCGTTCCATTGGAAGCTGTTGCTTAAAGTCCCTTTTATGCGCTCTTTGGCTACGGCAGTGAACAGGTTACGTCAGATCGCCCCTATTGTCCCTATTGGCGGCGGCACCACCACCTCGATTTGTTGAGCTACAGGTAAGTTTTCATTTAACTTGTTATCATCATGAATGCAAATGTTCAGTTGTTTAACGTTAAAATCTACCGGAGGATTAGTAATATGCGCGCTTCTCTGTCTCTGTTGTCGGCAGCACAGTCTGATGACACATTAGAATTTGTGGTCAGTGAAGTTATCTTTGAAAGCGGAATACATTGTCCAGTACTTGCACCTGCGAATGCGAGTAAACATCTACATTAAGGTTGAAATGTATTAGCTTCCATTATTTTTATGTATGTTTATGGCTGAAATTCGTGAACAGAGTTGCTGCACGTGAATGGTTGAACTTGAGAGAGCGAGCAAACAAGCAACGGCTGATGTAACAGAACAGACAGGGGAAGGCGTTTGGAGCAGGAAAATAGCAGTAAAGCTGTCGATGTGGTATACTAGATAATTACTGTTACAGTTTTCTTGCATTTATCTCTTGATATATTGAGTTTTTTGTTAGAAGGGATCAATTAATAAAGCCATTTTATTTGTATTCTCATTTACGGATTTATAATTAACGTTTGTTTTTCTATGGGCGTTTTTAATTTAATGTCTGTTTAAAAAAATGTGTTTTGGGTTTATAAGATCCAAATTTATTGTCAGGTATTTAGCCTATGTTTGAAAATTGGTGTTTGTATAAGTGCGTGGATCTTCCAATTCCTGTGTTCGCGCGATGTGCTTCATTCGTAAAGTTTTCTCCTTTACAAGTAAGCTTATTTAAAGTGCAAAGATTTATTGGGTCGTAAACAAGACAGTATACTAACTACTCTGTGTGATGGTGCGTATGTAAGCGTTATGTTTCTAAATGTGGCATTACAGCTAATCAGCCTCTGAGCACATGGTTAGCATCACATGTACTGCGATTAGCGCGTGCTCTGCTAACGACAAAAATCAAAAGATAGAAAACATGTAATACTTTTTATGCTCCTTATGTGATTTGTAACATAACAGTTGTATGTTTTATATTTTGTGCCACTTCATTTGAATTGATTTATGTGTTTAAGGTAACTTGGATTTGCAGATACATTGCACAAGTAACTTACAGTTGGTGTAATTATTTTGCAAAATATGTTTTAAACCTTTAGGAAATTCTAAACTTATAACATTTGCATTCAGGTAAACACAACATAAATTGATATTAAATATAAATTATGTACAATTCATTTTACCGGAGTGTGAATCTAATAATTTAAAAATCCTGACTTTTTTTTCTTCCACAGAAAGATCTATATGAAGAAAAATTCAAGATGTATTCATAGCAGTTGTCAAGACAAGTTAACTTCAAGTACCAGAACTAACCACTGAGTCAATGGGTGTTCTACCTTATTGCAAATTAATTGGTTATGCAAAATATGTAACTTTACCTCATCAAAACAATTGGATCTATTAAAACACTACAGATTACAACATGGGTTATTTGTCTGTTTGCATGTTTTCTTAAGTTGCAGTGCACTGAGCTCACAGAGTCACTGTATTGGCATGTGTTTGTAGTTCCAGAGTATTGAGAAAAAAGGGATACATGTATCCGTTGCCTCATTGAGTACCTTGGGGAAAATCAAGAAGAGCTGTTCCAAGACTGTCAGGTATGTTATTACATCATTCATCATTTCAAGGTATTCAAATGGATACACATTGTTTAATTTCCCTTATTGATCACTGTGATTTAGCCATTAAACCAATACAATACATAGCCTTTGATAAATAGTCCAGGTACTGCATTTAAAAAAAAAAAATTGTATTGTAAGAAGTATTTATTTATTTATTTTTGTTGTTCAGTACATTTTAGGGATAGATTCTGGCATTTACTCACCCTCATGTTGTTCCAAACATATAAGACTGTGGTTAATCTTCGAAATTAAGATATGTTTAATGATACCTGAGAGCAGTCTATCCTTTCACTGAAAGTCTGTTAATGCAAAACTTTTGACACTTTAAAACATTCATTAAGAGATTGTAAAATAAGTCCATATAAATCTAGTGGTTTAATCCAAGTCTTCTGAAGAGACATGATATCTTTATATGATGAACAGATTTAACATAGACTTTTAATCTCATATGCACATTGATCAGTGAACCTAAACAGAAGCTCAAACTTGCTTGACATGCAGGAACAAACCTCACTGGTTTTTACAGAGGTTCAAAAATGCTGTAAGACAAGAGAATGAACCTCATTAGTTCTAACGTGTAAAGCAAGCATGCTTGAGCTTCTGTTTGCCAAAATTGGATTCTGCATTGTTTGCTGATCATTGTTTTCATTTGAATAAAAGCCTAAATTAAATCTATCCATCACATAAAGTGATAATTTTGCAATTATCACTTCAATTTAACCACTTTTAACCAATTTAACTACTTGATTTATTTTACTATGTTATTTATGAAGTTTTTAAAATGTCAGAGTTTTGGGTGAACAGATTTTCAGTGGAGGGACAGAAATCTGTCAGGTATCATTAAAAATACCTTAATTTGTTTTTTGACGATTAAAGTCTTGTAGGTTTAGAACAACATGAAGGTGATTTAAATGATGGAAATTTTAATTTTAGGTGAACTAACCTTTTATGAATTACATGCCTGAGCATGCTAGCTATGTAGAATTATGTTACTTCTACCAACAGTTTAGAGTTTAGCTAGTTGAGGAAAATATGTTTTAATGGATGGTGCCATTTATTTTTTACATTTTAATTGTACATTGATTAATATTAAGCACATTAATATTAAAAAACATTTGCCTTTATTTATTTATTTATTTATTTATTTATTTTTTAAACAGGAGAATGAATTTGAAGGCCACACAAATGAAATGAAGTCGGTGGTGATTTACAATCCTACCGTTGAGGAGGACCCAGCAGATGTGTGTGTTGCACCAAAGTGCTGAACGGTTGTGGAAACAGAACCACAGCATGCATACTGTTGATGGGATTGATCTATGCCCTCAAACTTGAAGTACACCTTTGAGGTGTTCTAGAAACTTTTTTTGGAACTTGACGGAGCAAAACTGATGAAGAAGGTCCAAAGCCTCAAGCGCAAACTGAATTGAGAAACAGGAATTGGAAACTGGAATGAGCTGTCTGTACTGTAAGTTCAGGCTCAGACTGTTTGCTTCATCCAAAGACGACATGGTTTTATTTGCAAATAGTAAATGTTCAAGAAGTTACATGTAATGTGAGTTATATGTAATATGAAGTTATATGTAATATGAAGTTGTATGTCACTTAAAATTGAATGTTTTTTTTTTTTTTTGCACTTAATTAGTTTTAAATGAAGTTGAAGTGTTTGTGTCCGTATAGCATACCAGTCTATTGAGGTAAATGAGATCAATTTCTCCTCATTTCATTGTCTCCTTTCATTTTCTAGTGTTGCAAGTATTGTAGCCACACATTAAATCTAAACACACATTGTTTGAAGTTATAACGTGAAGAAACCGTATTTAGGAATATTGCTTCTATTGTATATTTTAACATCTTGTGGAGACTTTGGTATATTTTTTAATTGAATATGTTCAAGAAGCTTTATGTAACATTATAATATGTTGTATTTCACTTGAAATTTATTGTAAGGGGTTATTTTGTACTTTAATTAGTTTTAAATGTTTTTAAAAAATAAAATGTTATTTAGTCAATAAAAAAAAAAGCAATTGATGCAGTCTCCTGCGTCTGACTGTTTTTATGTAAATTCAGCCTTCCCTGAATAAGTAATGTGTACTTTTTCCTATTGGCTAATCATTATTATTAATAATAATTTAGTAGATGAACTGTTGCTTACTAACAATAGAGTTAATGTTACTCAATTTTTATAAGTAAGTAATGTAATGAGAAATATTAGGTACACCTTACCTAATTTCTTTTGGTTTGTCATAGCTGTTAAATTTAGGTACTCTTTATTCAAGTATATAGGATAGAATCTACCCAAACAAAGTGAGTGCAAATTGTTACCTCAATTTTATTGAGTAGATTCTATAGGTTGTTTTTTACAGTGTAACCATGTTTTTTTTTTTTTGCAGGTTACCATTACTATAATGGCAGCTTTACTACAAATACCATTTATTTATTTATTTAGATTATATTTTGGTACATTTACATAGCTGAATCACAATAAAGCTCACCTGAACTTAAACTAGTTTGATTATAGTAGCCTATTTGTATAATTAGATCAGCCTACTAGGTTGTCTATGTGTTGTTTTATACTTACACTTTATACTGTATTTCTCTCCACTGTAGGCTGTGTCTCAACATATACAGCAGAACGAAAATAAATCTTACTCGACCTAATGTAAATATAAAATTCAAAATGCTTATATTGTTGGTACACAGTTGTCGCTATCCACAATACATTTGCATCTTTGTATTACAATATATTGTGACATCATATATTGTTATTATACACCTCTCTTGTTTTGAATGTTGAACAACTGTATCAACAGAGGTTAAGAAGTACGGAGAATGGATCAGTTTTTATAGGGAAAGACTGCATAGCTAAATGTTTAGTCGTGCCACTACTGATTTTTGAACAAATCATTCATGTTAACAACTTTACTGCACTTATTGTAAATTTCTCTGACATTGTAGTATAGGGTCGCTTTGTGAAAACATCTAAATGCTTTTGTAACGGAGCGAGGCAGACGTGAAGCAAGTGGATCCATATGCAAGCTTTCATTAAAAGGCAAAGGCAAAGCCATTGTCATATGCAGGCTTGAAGTCAAACAATGGCAGACAGGTACAGCGTAGGCAAGACATAAGAGTGTTTCTGTGAAACAGGTGAGGGTCGATCAACAGCAAACGTAATCCAGGGGGTAAAGGGAAAAAGGGTGTTCCGATACACAAGCGAGAGATCCATAGGGCAGGCAGCGAGACAGACAAAATGAGAAAATTAGACAAACTAGGGAACTAAGAAACTGGGAAATGACTCTGTAAAGTTAGCTAACACTAGGAGAGTGCTAAACACAACAAAATCCAGTCCAATCCAATACTCAGCGAAATGCAGGAGGAAGACCGAGGCTTAAATAGAGTGTCTGATTGGCTACAGGTGTGTGCGTGTAATCAGCGCAAAGATGGGAAACGTAGTCTGGGGTGTGGTGCAACAGTCTGTGTAGTGTGAAATGTCAGTGAGATGCACAGGTGAGACCGGACAGAATTCATGACAGGTTAATTATAGATATAGTAAGACAGAAACTCACCTGTTCCCCACTCATGTTGATCTGCAGTATTCCCTGAAAAGTTAAAATGGTCTCAGGAGACTAGCGTAAATTGACCGACAGCGCCATCTGCTATTTTTAAGAACGTCTCGGTTACGTATGGTAACCCTCGTTCCCTGATGGAGGGAACGGAGACGTTGTGTCGAGTAGTGTACGACACTAGGGGGGTCGCTCTTGAGAGCCCAAACACCTCTGACAGTTTTGAGAAAGGCCAATGAAAATTGGGTGTGCAGATTTGCATAGCTGGCCACGCCCCGGACATCCGGGTATAATAGGGCAGCGTGTGCATCTGCTCACTGTTCTGATTCTGAGGAGCCGAGCGTCTCAGCTCACTCAGAGGCGGACCAGAGATGTGGCATGGGAGACACAACGTCTCCGTTCCCTCCATCAGGGAACGAGGGTTACCATACGTAACCGAGACGTTCCCTATCTGTCGTACACTCCGAGTTGTGTCGAGTAGTGTACGACACTAGGGGTCCCCGTAAAAACACGCCACATGTCTGACCGCGTCACGAGAGACAAGTGCAGAAGTAACAGGGCAACGTGTTAACGTAAGTGCAGCTCACCTCCTCTGTGACCATCCAACGTCCAAGGACTGACCTGTACAGCGGGGTCCTGCAGCCGGGCCTCCCTCAAGGGCGGCTGAGTGTCTTGAGATCGTTGGGAAAAATGCCTGCTCCCGAAGGAAAGACATTACGGAGTTCACGACCTGCCCGACAGGGGGGGTTAGAGTGACATAGTTAGACATGGGACCTGAGGTGGGTCTCACACCCGGGAAGACAGCCAGACTCAGATCCTAGAGAACCTGTTCTCAGGGGAAAACACCGCACCACAAGAGTTATAGGTGGAAATACACATATGGGGCCACATAAGGGGCCACTACATATGGGGCACAATCCAATCAAAATAAGGGTATTCATACCTTGTGAAGGGATTCCATAGCGAGTTTCTCCGCTAAACTCTGCCATGTGCAGAAGTGCCAAAGATGGAGATGGTGTCCAGGGTTCGCATCAGGAAACCTACTGAAACTCAGAAGCGTAATCACCATTAGGGGAAGCGCTTTATGCAAGCTCTACACCAACCAGTGTGCTGAGTCAAGAGTTAGCAATCAAGACTCTAGCTGACACTGGTTCCGTGCGCAAATTATAAAATCTGGCAAATGTGTTAGGTGTAGCCCAACCCGCAGCTCTACAGATGTCTGTTAATGAGGCCCCATTCGCCAGGGCTGCTGAGGCAGCGATGCCCCTGGTTGAGTGGGCTCTTACCTCCAGAGGGCAGGGTAGGCCTCTGGCCAGGTAGGCCATACGGATCGCGTTTACCAGCCAATGGGAGATCCTCTGTTTGGAGACAGCTTTCCCCTTCTGCTGTCCTCCGTAACAAACAAAGAGCTGCTCCGAACGTCTGAAGGGCTGCGTTCGTTCCATGTAGATGCGCAGGGCACGGACTGGGCATAACAAGGTCAGGTTGGGGTCATCTTCCTGGGAAGAGAGAGCTTGCAAGGTCACTACCTGATCTCTGAAGGAGTGGTGGGGACCTTGGGCACATATCCAGGCCGGGGTCTCAAGACAACGTGAGAATCCGCTGGTCCGAATTCCAGGCACGAACTGTTCACGGAGAGGGCTTAGAGGTCTCCCACTCTTTTGATGGAAGTGAGCGCAGTCAAAAGAGCCGTCTTGAAGGAGAGAGCATCGAGTTCGACTGACTGAAGGGGCTCGAATGGATCTTGTTGTAGACCTTGGAGAACCACAGCAAGATCCCAAGAGGGGATGAGATGCGACCGAGGAGGGTTCAGCCTCCGGGCTCCTCTAAGAAACCTGATTATCAAATCGTGTTTCCCCACCGATCTGCCCCCCACCAAGTCATGATTAGCTGATATAGCTGCGACATGAACCTTGAGTGTTGAGGCAGACAGGTGCCTGTCCAGGCCTTCTTGAAGGAAGGATAACACTGATTTGATGCCACAACTCCGTGGGTCCTTCCCGTGGGAAGAACACCAGTTCACAAAGATGCGCCATCTTAGGTCATACAGCCATCTGGTAGAGGGGGCTCTTGCCTGTAGAAGTGTGTTTACCACTGAAGGTGAAAGGTCTCTGAAGTCCTCCTGGTCGCGTCCAGGGACCAAAGGTGGAGGTTCCAGAGATCGGGGCGCGGGTGCCAAATTGTGCCCTTCCCCTGAGAAAGGAGGTCCTTCCTCAGAGGAATGCGCCAGGGAGGGGCTGATGCCAGGAGCACCAGGTCCGAGAACCAGGTTCTGTTGGGCCAGAAGGGGGCCACCAAGAGAACCTGTTCCTTGTCCTCCCTGACTTTGCACAAGGTTTGTGCAATGAGGCTCACTGGGGGAAACGCATACTTGAGCCGGCCCCTCGGCCAACTGTGTGCCAGTGCGTCTATACCGAGGGGGGCCTCGGTTAGACCGTACCACAGCTGGCAGTGGGTGGATTCCGGTGAGGCAAAGAGGTCTACCTGTGCCTGGCCGAATCGATCCCAAATCAGTTGGACCGACTGGGGGTGGAGTCTCCACTCGCCTCCGAGCGAAACCTGTCGTGACAGGGAATCGGCCATACGATTGGCTTCGCCCGGAATGTGAGTGGCTCGTAGAGACTTGAGTCTGTGTTGACTCCAGAGCAGCAGGTGGCGGGCTAGTTGTGACATGCGAAAGGAGCGTACACCGCCCTGGTGGTTGATGTAGGCCACAGTCGCAGTGTTGTCGGACCTGACCAACACGTGCTTGCCCTGAATCATAGGTCGGAACCTCCTCAGGGCCAGGAGCACTGCCAACAACTCCAGACAATTTATGTGCCAAAACAGTCGGGGGCCTGTCCAGACCCCGGAAGCTGCCTGCCCGTTGCAGGTGGCACCCCAGCCTGTCTTGGAAGCATCTGTGGTGACAACGATGCGTCTGGACACCTGTTCCAGGGGAACTCCTGACCGTAGGAACATAATGTCTGTCCAAGGGCTGAGTGTCTGGCGACACGATGGTGTGATGTTCACTCGAAATGTGCCTCGATGCCACGCCCACCTGGGGACTCGAGTATGAAGCCAGTGCTGCAGCGGTCTCATGTGCATCAAACCCAGTGGCGTGACCGCGGCTGAGGATGCCATGTGCCCTAGGAGCCTCTGAACCTGTTTTAGGGGGACCGCTGACCCGCATCTGAGTGTTGCCACACACCTCAGAACTGACTGTGCACGCTCCGGGGAGAGACGCGCAGACATACTGACCGAGTCCAGCTCTACACCGAGAAAAGAGATCCTCTGTGCCGGGGAGAGTTTGCTCTTTTCCCAGTTGACCCGAAGCCCCAACTGAGCCAAATGGTTGAGAACCATGTCCCTGTGTGCGCAAACCAAATCCCACGAGTGAGCTAGGATCAGCCAGTCGTCGAGATAATTGAGAATGCGTATGCCCATTTCCCTGAGGGGGGGAAGGGCGGCCTCCGCTACCTTCGTAAAGACCCGGGGCGACAGGGAGAGGCCGAAGGGGAGAACCTTGTACTGATGAGCCTGATCTCGAAGACAGAGTCTTGGAGGATCAAGACATGATAGTACATGTCGCTCAGGTCCAATGCCATCAACCAATCTTAAGCCCTGACACACAAGGAATGTGTGTTCAAGGGCTAATGTTTGAACGGGAGCTTGAGAAAGGGCCCGATTCAAAAACCTCTGTTTTAAGATTGGTATGAGTCAACCACCCATCTTGGTACAATGAAGTAGGGGTCGGCAAACCCTTTCCTTCATTTTGGCTGAGGGGATAGGATCTATCGCACCCTTCCCAGGGGGGCTGCGATCTCCGCTTAAGGGACCATAGCATTCTTGCCCTGAGTCGATTTATAAGAGAATGCCGTAGACCTTAGCAGATGCCTTGCAACCTGAGTTGCATAGCCAAGTCAGGTAGTTCTGAGAAGCTTCAGGTCTCAGGGAACTATACCCGACGTACCTGGAATGGGAATGTCGTGGCTGAATAAGGCAGAGAACACCGTGTTTGGAGATGAAGCCCCAAGAGCGCGGTGTGTCTTTGCCATCCCCGGGTCGAGAGTGGATCTGGACGGGTCAGCTAGCCCGCCTGCTCTGGATTGCTCGTCAGAAGAAAAACTAGAAGCCTAACGAGGGTTCTAGCAAGCCTACCGACAAGCTTGTGTTGCCACCTTCCCACAAGATCTCTGACCGCTGGGCGGTCAGGCCGGAGGCCCGGCTGTCGCGGGGCCTCAGGAGTTCTATAGGGGACCGTCCGTGGCGACGAACAGACAGGAGTAGTCGGGGGTAGAGGGCCGGAGCCCTGACCCGCGGCTCTGTCTGCTCCTACCGTGAAGGACTTTCGCTGCAAATTCTATCACGGTGTTGCCAGAAGGACCAACCTGGGAAATGGGGGGTAAGAAGCGGACTTCAAATTTCCCGCATTTCTGACAGGTGCAGCCACAGGTGGCGTTCCTGGACCAACAAGCAGACATCGCCCTTCCTAGAGCGTGTGCCACGACTCACAGCTCTAGGTTGGAACCATCCTCGTACTGAGCTCGCAACGCCACGGCCTGAACGCCCAGAGGATGGCCGTGGTATGTAAGGCGGACGCAGCCTGTCCAGAAGCCATGTAAGCCTTGCCCGGAAGAACTTACAGGCCCTGAACGGGAGTTCTGGAAGGAATCCACAAGCGGCGGCGATTAGCAGGGAGTACACTGCAATCGCCCCCTCCGCCTGGGGGAACCTCTGAAACCCCCTCGCTGGACCCCCATCGAGAGTGGTGAAGGAGGAGAAGTTGGTTTATCACGTTCTGACCATTTTTTTAAATGGGCTTTCCGCGATTTCACCAACTTCTCGTGCACTTCCGGGAAACAGACACTGGAAACGAGCGTACAGGTCGTTACCCAGATGTCTATTAACCAGCCCCTTCTTGGCTGCCCGTTTCAGGCACGGCCGCCATTTTTTTGCATCCACCTCAAACTGAGAATCAGTCCCCCGTAGAGGCTTGCTCAGCTGAAGTTTCTGCTTCAAATAGTTCACGCCCTTCCTTAGCGATGCTGCCGCTAACCATTTCCGCCCAATTAGGAGTTCTGAATAAGAAAGTCAGCTGTACTGAGACAGACTAACAAACTTGTCCGGAAACTCAATCGAGGGACGCACGAAGCGAGGGGTTTGCGGGGTTTTCACCCGGCAAAACCTTCCTTGCTTTGTAATGCTCGTCACCAACGCACATCGCTACGGCCTCGTACCCGGAAGTAGAAGGACCGGAGCGGGTAGCAGTCGGGAACGTAAGCATACGGCTCGTGCGCCCAGGTCATGTTTTCGCCGGCAAAACATGAATCAACAACAAGCGCTGCATCGGCGTGAGAATCTCAACACTGAATACAACGGTCGTGTTGATCGTTTGGATCGAGGGACGCGAGGAGCGAGAGGTTTGCGGGGTTTTCACCCGGCAGAGCCTTCCCTGCTTCCTAATGCTCGTTACCGACGCACATCGCAACGGCCTCGTACCCGAAAGTAGAAGGACCGGAGCGGGAAGCAGTCGGAGTGAGCCGCGGCTTCACGTAAAGCACGCGGCTGACGAGCAAGCGCGTCCATGATCGAGCTCTCGCAAGCAAAACATGAGTCAACAACAAGCGCTGCATCAGCGTGAGCATAACTCAACACTGAACACAACGGTCATGTCGATCGTTTGGGAAGGTAAGCCGCAACCAGGATGACACGGAGGGAAAGATATGTTAACCAACACACAATCCTACCGTGCCAGCTCTATCAGAGAAATCACCCTTAGAAGGAAGATTGCTCTTCAAGATCGCCGTCGACGCACCCAGGGGACTCTCACAACACAGGCTGTGCTAGAGAGGGAGAGACCGCTGTCTGTGCTGCAGATCCAACGACGAGAGAGGTGAATGTTGCTGCATCTCACGCAGAGACGCTGCATTCGGCTCCGAAGAACAGAACGAGTGAGCAGATGCACACGCTGCCCTATTATACCCGGATGTCCGGGGCGTGGCCAGCTGTGCAAATCTGCACACCCAATTTTCATTGGCCTTTCTCAAAACTGTCAGAGGTGTTTGGGCTCTCAAGAGCGACCCCCCTAGTGTCGTACACTCCTCGACACAACTCGGAGTGTACGACAGATAGGGAAAGAATGTTGCTCAGTTGCATTTGTGAGAAAATCAAGCCAAGTTTCCTCATAAAAAGGCAACTGAGACTCACAGCTGTAATACACAATACACAGACTGTTTATCTGCAAAACGCTGGATTAGTTTGATGAATATTGGCACAAAAGTCACTCCATACTCCTTTTCATCAATGTTTCATGAAGTGATGCCATCTAATGCAGATTTTTGATTGATGACTCTATTCATTCTCTCAGATGATGTTGTAGAAGAGCGGAACGAAAGTGGAAAAAGGACCGGCTTCATGTTTCTTTTGAGATTTTTTAAAAGACTCTCTTTATAAATATCAGAAATCAGTGAAAAAAGCAAAATGTTGATATTTGTCAGATATTAATAAGAACTGCTCTAGACCAAAGACTCTCTTCAACATTATCACTGCTACTCTTAATCCTTCAGTCTGTCTTTTTCCTGGGGTTTCTTCTGCATTGTGTGAAGAATTTTTATTACACTGCCCAAAATATAAACGCAACACTTTTGTTTTTGCCCCCATTTTTCATGAGCTGACTCAAAGATCTAAGACTTTTTCTATATACACAAAAGGCCTATTTCTCTCAAATATTGTTCACAAATCTGTCTAAATCTGTGTTAGTGAGCACTTCTCCTTTGCCGAGATAATCCATCCACCTCACAGGTGTGTGTCACGGGTCAGGGTGCCTTCCTGGCTCATCCTGCTGTTTGTTTTGTCATGCCTTTTTCGGCAGCTCATTACCTGTGCAATCAGCGCTGATGTGGGGCTAGGGCTGTGCAGATCACAAGCGGCTTCTCCTCCACCTGTCTCTCATTAACTCCTCTTTATATTCTCCTCCGACTGGGCCTTGTTGCGAGTTGATTGTTTTGTGTTCTGAGTTGTGTATGTTCCATGCTCTAGCTTTGCACTTACCTCTGTTCTTACCTGTACCACAGGACGTGTAGAGAGAAGGACTGCCTCTCTACCTCACGCTTCTCTTACGTTGCTGGTCCTGTGTTTCCTCAGGTCTTGGGCTGTATTCAGCCTGTTTAGTCTGCACTACGCTGCTGACCGAAGCTGGATTACCCCAGACACTTGTTCGCTATTTAGTTCACCATTTTATTTGTTTTGTCATTATTTAAGAAAAAATCTCTATCTGCATGTAACCCTCTGCATTTGAGTCCTCTGTTCTCCTTACCCCGTGACAGTGTGCAGTGCTTTTATCTCATTAAATTTAGACTGCAAAATGACATTCAAAAATCAGGTCAATGTGATTTTTACGTGGTTTAGAGATTTAATCAGCCAGTTTATATTGAAAGAATCATGATAGCAACTAAATACGGTCATACATTATTATAAGGTCCAATTCTTGTTATTAATATTGTTACGTCCCTGATGTAAAAGTCTAGAGTAAAGGAGTAACAGTGAAAAGTAAAAAAAAAATTGGTTGGGGTGAGTGCGTATCAGTCCCCTGACCCACACGACAGACACATTAAATTCCAAATTAACTGGTGTTTTATTGACAAAAGTATGATTAACAAAGTAGAAACTGGAAGCAAAAATAGACTTCAGGAGGGGGAAAGGCCAAAACAACAAACAAAAGGACCCTCTAACTAGTTAGGGAGTAAAACTGTCTAAACTGACAACATAAAGGAAATTAACAACAGAAAAGTACACTAACTCCCTAACTAAACCAAAAACAGGAGAAAAGAGATTCACAGAAATAAAATGGCACCCACCTCCCTACAGCTTCCAATACACAGGAACTCAAACAACAGATCAAAAAAGGGCTACAATAAGCCGTAACTTGTAGACTTTACACAAGACCAAAGTCTGTGACACAACAAACACAGCAACACAAGGCAGACAAGGGGAACAGCACTCTGGAAGGCGAGCTTCAATGTGGCTGGCACGCTGAGCAACCTTTGTTTGCAACCTCAGCCCAGTAACGAGCAGCAGGTGAGAGCGATCACCTCCCTCTCCTCCACACCTGGTTGAGCAGCAGGTAGAGCAGACACACACAAAAAAGAGAGAGAGAGAAAAAGCACACCACAGCATATAGCATCCAACAATATTATACAAAATAACCACGGAACGTAACAATATAAACCATTAACTTTTGCTTTTGCCTTAATAAACTCCTAATTTACTGCTAGTTAGTAATGTAGATGTTAAGTTCAGGTACTGGATTAGGGATGTAGAATATGATCATGCAGAATAGGTGCTTTATAAGTACTAATAAACAGCCAATATGTTAATAATAGGCATGATAATAAGTAACTTGTTAAAAGTGAGAAAGGGAACAAGCCAAGACTGTCTGAATTGTGGAATTCACTGATGATTAACTCTTCTCTCGGCAGTAAGTGGTCGCGTTGAGTCCCAGCTGGTGAAACAGCACAGCGAGTTTGTGAAGACAGTTGACCAGTAGAGGCAGCAGACATATCCTCAAGTGAGTGTCCCAAACTCGGGGTCAGAGATGTTTGGGTAGACCCACTGGTTGGATTCAAATCCCAGAGATTTACAGATGGCAAAGTAGTTGTAGGCGTTTCCAGTGAATAATAACTAGTATATAGAGCACCAAATGCAGAACATGTTGCGGTGAGAAGCACATCAGTCGATTGAAACACATCTAACCTCTCTTTCATGTTCAGTGATAAAATGATATTGAAATCAACTGATAACAAACTAAAGCAGTAGTGTACATTTAATATTACTGGTTCTTTAAAACTGATCAATATCATAACACAACCACTATGGCTTAACATGTAAAACACATAAGATGTTACTGACATTAGCACAGTCACTGCTCTCAGAGTCAATGTAGTGTTTCCCTTTATGTGGTCTACTCTTCAGTAAAATGATAAAAGAAAAGAAAAGAAAAGAAAAGAAAAGAAAAGAAAAGAAAAGAAAAGAAAAAAACATAACAAACTCTTTTAAATATCAAACATATGATTATTGAACATTAACAGGTCGTTCCCTTTACTGATAAAATAAATAAATAATTACATAATAAAAATATCATAAAATAACACTTTTAACATTTACTCTCCTTATCCAGTCCCATGTAAAGCGTGGTGGGAAATAGAAATCAACTATCAGCATTAACAAGATCATTTTAAGGTACTACAATTTAATTTTTCAAGAAATTCATTTGACACAAGATGTGGTAAAATTTCCACTGAAAACAAATTAGAGTGTTTGTTGTGTAATTATGTCGGTATATACGCTGACAGGGTATATTTCCTTTTACTAGCAATAAAAAAACCCACACACACACACATTCACAGTCTCAGTGTAAATTAATAAATATTTTATTGAAAGTTTTATATATGATTTAATTATCCTATAATGACTAACTGTCATGTGGAGAGGAAGATGAGAGGCGAGGGGATCCATATGCAAGCTTTTATTTAAGGGAAGAGACAAGTACATGGTCAGACAGGCAGGGTCAGAACAATAGCAAACAGGTATAGCGGAGGGAGGCACAATAGAAGTCTGTGAGGCTGGCGTGGGTCGATCAACGGCGAACATAATCCATAACGAGAGCCAGAAGAGTAATCCTTACAACGAGTGAGAGTCCAGAAAGGCAGGCGGCGAGACAGACAAAACGAGAAGGCCAGGCGAGAATACGAAACTCAGGAAACTAGGAACTCAGGAAACTAGGGAACACAGGAAATACAGGAACTAGGAAACTTGGGAAACTAGGAAACAGTGCTAGCACTAGGAGAGCGCTAAACGCGACTGATACAGTTCTCCACATTAACACTCCACATTAACACTCCACAATACTCGGTGCTTATGGAGTGAAAGTCCGGGGCTTAAATAGGGCTGCTGATTGGCCACAGGTGTCTGGCACAATCAGCGTGGTGGGTAATGGGAGATGTAGTCCGGGGTGTAGTGCAACAGTCAGTGTGTAATACTGGAGCGAGAGCGACATCTGGTGGTGGATGGTCCGCAGACCGACCAGATCTGTGATATTCCCCACAAAGAGCTGGCTTCCAGATCTGGGCCACAGAACACACAGAACAGGGGAGCTGCAATGGGAGCCAGACAGGCAGGGCTGGAGGATCTCAGGTCCATGTGGGGGGCCCAGTGATTGAGGCAGGACCGGCAGAGCAGGTACCCTCCAGGGCGGAGGCGGAGCAGGAGCCCTCCAGGGCGGAGGCAGAGGCGGAGCAGGGCGGAGCCGGAGGCGGAGCAGGAGGTGCAGGAGCCCTCCAGGGCAGAGGCGGAGGCGGAGCAGGAGGCGCAGGAGCCCTCCAGGGCAGAACAGGAGGCAGAACATGGGGCACCGAGGCCCTCCCGGGCGGAACAGGAGGCGCCAGGGCCCTCCAGGGCTGAGCAGGAGTCGGCGAGAAGCCCTCCAGGGCGAACAACAGGAGGGCGAGGTGCCACCCTCCAGGGCAAAGCAGGAGGGCGCAAGAGCCCTCCTGGGCGGAACAGGAGGCGCAGGAGCCCTCCAGGGCAGAGCAGGAGGTGGAGCAGAAGGCGCAGGAACCCGCGTAATGGACTGGGACCTGGGGAGAACAGGGACAGAGGAGGCAGACAGAATAAGGAGAGAAGCAGAGAGAGCACAGGTTAACGCCGCCTCCCTAGGAGGTTCTACGGCGAGTGCCGACACCTCAGGAGGCATGGGCGCAGCTTCTCCAACGGAAGAGGCCTCTGGAGTGGACTGGAGACCAGACGGGGCCTCTGGAGCAGGCTTGAGACCAGACGGGAGCTCTGGAGCAGGCTTGAGACCAGACGGGAGCTCTGGAGCAGGCTTGAGATCTGACGGGAGCTCTGGAGCAGGCTTGAGATCTGACGGGACCTCTGGAGTAGACTTTTGAACAGACGGATCTCTGGTGTGGAGCATTCAGGAACAGACGGATCTCAGGAGCAGACTCAGGAACGGACGTGACCTCAGGAGCAGACTTGTGAACAGACATGACCTCAGGAGCGTAGTGTGCAACCCATATACTGAGAATGGTGATCGCCATAACACTGGCAGACATAACGTGACAAGGCTCTGGGAGGTCGGACGAGACTTGACAGGACTCTTGATGATCAGACATGTCGTGACGAAACTCTGGACAGACAGTGGAGCTGTGACGGGGCTCTGAGAGGTCAGATGAGATGTGACTTGGCTCTGGACAGACAGACGAGACGTGACTTGGCTCTGGAACAACAGCAATAACTTGATTTGGCTCATGAAGATCAGCTGTGACTTGACCTGGCTTGTGGAGAGATCAGCTGTGACTTGACCTGGCTCGTGGAGACCAGCTGTGGGTTGACCTGGCTTGTGAAGATCTGTAGCGACTTGACCTAACTCATGAAGATCAGTAGTGACTTGACCTGACACATGAAGACCAGCGGTGACTTGACTTGACCTGTGAGGATCAGCAATAAGTTGACTTGACTCATGGAGATCAGCAGTGACTTTACTTGACTCCGGAACGACAGCTCTGACTTTACTTGACTCAGGAACAACAGCTCTGACTTGACTTGTCTTAGGAAGAGCAGCTCTGACTTGACTTGACGCAGGAACAACAGCTGTAGCTTTACTTGACCTTGGGAACATGGCTGTAACTTGACTTGACACTGGAAGTACAACTGTGACTCGACTTGACAGAGGAAATACAGCTGTAGCTTGACCTGACTTAGGAAGAGCAGCTTTGACTTGCCTTGACACAGGAGACCCAGCTTTAACTCGACTTGACCCTGGAAACACAGTTGTAACTTGATTTGACACTGGAACAACAGCGGTAACTTGACCTGGCTCTGGAGCAGCAACTGTAGCTTGACTTGACTCTGGAGCAGCGGCTGTAATGTGACTTGATTCAGGAGCTGCATCTGGAAGGGTGGTCATGACGGGTGCAGACTCAGGAGCAGAAAACATAAGAACAGGCTGTGGCTTGGCTGACGTGGTGTTAGCGGGCGCTGGCTTGGCTGACGTGGCGGCCATCTTGGCGACAGGCGCTGGTGTGGCGGCCATTTTGTGCAGTGGCTCTGGGCTCTCGGGTGAGACCTTGCTTGACCTTGAAGGAACGACGGTCACGACCTTGCTTGACTCAGGAAACATGGCTTTAACTTGACTTGACTCAGAAACTTGACTTGACTCAGGAAACGCAGCTGCAACTTGACTTAACTTGGAAACTTGACTTGACTCAGAAACTTGACTCAGGAAACACAGCTGTAACTTAACTGGACTCTGGTATGGCAGCTGTGACGTGACAGAGCTCCGTTATCGCCGCCATTTTGTAAATGAAGGAACTCAGGAAACTAGGGAACACAGGAAATACAGGAACTAGGAAACTTGGGAAACTAGGAAACAGTGCTAGCACTAGGAGAGCGCTAAACGCGACTGATACAGTTCTCCACATTAACACTCCACATTAACACTCCACATTAACACTCCACATTAACACTCCACATTAACACTCCACATTAACACTCCACATTAACACTCCACAATACTCGGTGCTTATGGAGTGAAAGACCGGGGCTTAAATAGGGCTGCTGATTGGCCACAGGTGTCTGGTGCAATCAGCGTGGTGGGTAATGGGAGATGTAGTCCGGGGTGTAGTGCAACAGTCAGTGTGTAATACTGGAGCGAGAGCGACATCTGGTGGTGAGCGGTCCGCAGAACACCGACCAGATTCGTGACACTAACATAGTTTCTATATAATGTCTTTAGTTTAATTCTTTTTCTTTTTTTTTTCATTTCAGTTCATTGAGTCCGTGAGATGAAAGCTCAAAAGGGTTAAATAAACTATGCATTCACCTCATCAGAAACTCCACCCTCTCACAACCTTTAACCTTTACCAGGAAGTGACTAGTCTTGATTTCTCTCTTACATATTATACTGAAAGCTGAAGAGTGTTGTGGAGATCAGTGGAGGACAAGTAAATTGTTGATTGTTGCAGCTTTTACAAGAAAAGGAAATGGATTCAAAATCTGTGGAAGAGCTTTTTTGTCCCGTGTGCTGTGAAATCTTCAAGGATCCTGTTCTTCTGTCCTGTAGTCACAGTTTTTGTAAAGAGTGTCTTCAACAGTTCTAGAAGACCAAGAAAACTCAGGAGTGTCCTGTCTGCAGGAGAAGATCCTCAAAAGAGCTGCCTCCACGTAATCTAGCTTTAAAAAACTTGTGTGATTTACAGATAAAGGAGCGAAATGAGAGACATTTATCAGGATCAGAGGAGATCTGCAGTTTACACAGTGAGAACCTCAAACTCTTCTGTCTGCAGGACAAACAGTCTGTGTGTTTAGTGTGCAGAGACTCAGAGAAACACATCAATCACACATTCAGACCCATCAGTGAAGTGCTTTCACCTCATAAGGTAAGACAAATTTCTTTTAATTTCATATGCTAAGTACAGTGCTTTAGTAATAGCTGTGTATACAATAGACCAGTTTAATGTTCATCCTTTACAAGTTAAATAATTCAAAAACGCAGTATGTCCTGGAAATTTCAGGCACAAACGGGTCTATTTCCTGAGAATAAACATATGGCATACAATTAACGATAACAATAACTATAAAAATGTCCAAACATAGGCTACTAAATCTCTTAGCAATGTATGTTTCATAGATTTTCCTCTTAACTTGTAGGAGGAACTGAATACAGCACTGACATCCCTACAAAACAAGCTCAAACATGCAGAAAAAATGAAAGCAGAGTGTGATAAAACAGTTCATCACATCAAGGTGAGGATATCGAGTAAAGAGTCAAACATTCACAGAGTTTATGATGGACATTAGTGGAGTGAGTGTTAATGCAGATCTGACTGAAGTGAATGTGATGTGATTTCAGTCTCAAGCTGAGCACACAGAGCGTCAGATTAAAGAGGAGTTTGAGAAGCTTCATCAGTTTCTCAGAGATGAAGAAGAAGCTACAATCACTGCACTGAGAGAGGAAGAGGAGCAGAAGAACCGGATGATGAAGGAGAAGCTGGAGGAGATGAACAGACACATCTCAGCTCTTTCACACACAATCAAAGATACTGAGGAGATGATGAAAGCCAATGGCGTCTGCTTTCTGAAGGTGACAACTGAACTTAGCTTCATTGTTTGTGCATAAAACAACTTGCCAATTATTCATTACTCATAACAGTAAACTGTTATGAGTGTTTTACAAAAAATTAAAATGATTTATTTCAAACTCTATATTTTCCAGAACTTTAACATCACGATGGAAAGGTAAGTTGATCTGCTTGTGTTTCTTCTCTCAGTGAATCTGAACTCAAATCCACTGCAGTTCTGACTCCTGAATGTTCTTCCAGAGTCCAGATCTCACAGCCGGATCCACAGATGAGTTCTGGAGCTTTGATTCATGTGTCACATTAATTGAGTAACCTGCCGTTCAGAGTCTGGAAGAAGATGCAGGAAACTGTCCAACACAGTGAGTCTCCAGCAGATTTGACACCAGTAGACACAAAAGATTAATTACTTCAGATATAACAAAAGACAGACAGATTAACATACATGATAAAAATACATTTAATAATCACTATGACGCTGAGATGAATGTGAACTGTGTTCAATAAGATCATACAGCAAACTAATGTATACAAAACACAGTCTATTCCTCATGGTGTATTTTTATGCAGTAGGTTTACATTTATAATAATACATTCACATTTTGTCCTCTAATTTTATTTTCTTTGCAGGTCTGTTAACTCTAGATCCAAACACAGCAGCTTGTTGGCTCACACTCTCTACTGATCTGACCAGTGTGTCGTTCAGTGATGAAGATCAAGAGCTTCCTAATAATCCAGAGAGGTTTGACGAGTATCCGTGTGTTCTGGGTTCTGAGGGCTTTAACTCAGGAACACACTGCTGGGATGTGGAGGTTGGAGACAATACATACTGGAGTGTTGGAATAACCACAGCATCAAACCAAAGGAGGGGAGTGGTTTTCTTCAAAAATAATATCTGGCATGTGCAGTACATAAACAGCAAATACAGCTCACAATCCCCAGATCAACCCTTGACTGACTTTACAGTTAAAGGGAAGCTGCAGCGTGTGAGAGTTCATCTGGACTATGACAGAGGAAAGGTGTCGTTCTCTGATCCTCTAACTAACATCTGTCTGTGTACATTTACAACAACCTTCACAGAAACTGTCTTTCCATTCTTATATAATTACTGCACAACTTTCCCTCTGAGGATCTTACCAGTTAAACTGACTGTAACAGCAGAAAATCACAGTTAAATCTGATTCTGCTATTAGATAAATTTACTTAAGGTACAAGAATTTACTGTGTTTATTGTTTTACAAATGATGATCCAATAACAACACTGCAATCAAATGAAAAAGGGTCTCATTTATCAATCACACTTTAATTATATACTTTTAAGTAAAATAGTACGGTATAGTATAAGTCATTTAAAAATATAATAAAATTTAATAACTAACTATACAATAAATACAGTAATTAAATATATGTTTAAATAGACATTTACAAAGATATGTAAGTCATGTAAAATATGTAAGTAAAATAAAGTGTTTATAGTAATCATCTATTATCTTCTATAATCTATTAAATTCTCACTGAAATTATGCATTTCAATGCATTTAAAGTACAACTGCAGTGACAAATTAAGACATAATACCATGTAGGTTGTTAATTGGATCTGAGATGTGCTCATTTAGACTCAAAAATGAATGTGAGATTGCAGTTGATTGTGGAGTGATGGGGTTTAACAGGATTAAATGATCGGAGACGTCGGACATACGTTACTAGAGAGAAGTCTGACATTTTCACTGGAGCTATTTAAAAAATGTAAAAAATAAAAAGTTGACTGCAAGTTTTTTACTTTTATATGTATTGGCCACAATCTTGTGTAAATTGATTTTTATAGAAATAAAAAGAAACTTACATTAGATAATCAACTAGCTATGAGAAAAAATGTCACCAAAGGAACAGATAATGTGCTCATCTGTAGAGTTGCTTTATTATCTCTTTTTAAATTTTTATTTAAAATAAAGACTAAAATAAAGACTTCATTGGCATCAATGTGACCATGAAAAACCGTTATTATAGAAGGATATGTTCCCAAAAAAAAAAATAAATAAAAATCATTATTTACTCAATTATTTACCTCAATTTGTTCCAGACCTGTATGAAGGTTTCTGCTGAACACAAAATTAGATTTTTTGAAGAATATTGGTAACCAAACAGTTGCTTGCTTTGATAAAATACAAAGATCAAGTTTTAAAGTTTACAGTTTCAGGTATCAATTACAAACCTAATGTTCATCTTTTGCCCTTCATTTTGATTACACAAACTAAGAAAAGCTGCCTGCACTCTAAAATAAGTCCATAAAAATAGGGCCCAATGTACTAACATGTTAAGATGAAGGACTTTTCCATACTGATTTTTCCTGGTGTTTTACCTGTGTTCTGAATTGTGCTGTGTTTTAGAGATAAAGGAAAAAGTCTTTAAATTTAACAAATAATGTCTTGGCAGAAAATTACCAGTCACTACCTTTTAGATTTTTCCAATAAATTACAACAAAGTGTTTTTTTTTCAGGCTGTGTGATGATGAATTGGATTATCATCATGTGAACATCAGTTACAGAGTTATATTGTTTATTGATTTTTGTTTGTTTATGATTTAATGTGGGAGAGCATTTTGATGATTGTATTCTAGCCTTGATTATCAGAATGTGTGTTGAATGTATATGTTTTAATACTGTTGTTGAACTATCTTCTGTCATCCAGGTCTACCCCTGTTAATGGTTTGTCCCGCTAGTGTTGGGCGGGAAAGTTGAATATATAGGCGAGGGTTTCTGGGTGTAGGGGTGAGTTGGGCCATGGGAGGCCTAAGGCCTTGTATTTTAAGTCAAATGTTGGATTCAAGTGTCAGGCTGTTCTTTGAGGCTAGTGCTAAGGCCTTATTTTGCTGCTCTCAGCATGTTTTCTTTGTATGTTTTGTATAGTTTATTTTGGAAATTTTGTTGATTTTATTTTTGTTTATTTTGAAATGTTGATGGAGCACGAGTGACGAAACAGCTGTCATGAATAAAAGCACGGGGACTTTAATGATTCACTTTGCAGTATTCCACTCTTTCATTCTCGTCTCAGGCCCTATGGCAAAAGTTTATGTTACAAATTCAGTCAAACGGTACAACAACTAGCCAACCGACTTCTGGTGGCAGCAGTTTTAAGATCCGATGTGGCAGTGGTTGTAGCGGCATTGTGACAGGCTGAGTGACCATTTCTTTGAATAAAAAGAGCAATACATTGGTGGACTCACCAGACTTGTCTGTTTTTACACAAAGGCTGATGCTTCCAAAACAGTGCAGATGCTTAGTAATTAGACTGCAAGTAATCATTAAAGAAAAAAAAAAGATCAATCACACTTTTTATTAGCGACAAAAGACCTATAACAAACAGAAACTACTGCTGTACTTCTATCCCACAAACACAATAAAAAGTTAATTTAGCGAATAATTGGTCAAACTGAATGTCACGTATCATGCGAGGAAGGGGCAAATGAAGACGAAGGTCAAAGATAAAGTCTTTAATATAATCCACAGGAAAAAGTCCAAAGCAGGTAAATCCACAACGGGAGGGTAGAAACAAAAATGTACACATGTGACACTGTCACACAGGACACATGTTTTAATCTGCTCAATGTATTATAATGATTTTATGTATATTTGAGTTTTAATAGGTTTTCATGTTGTCTTAGACATTTTATTCCTCTTAAACATTTTAATGTGTGTATGTCTTTAAGAAACTCTGGGTCTGCCTGTCATGTGACTCCTCACATGACAGGAAACAGGAACTGAACCCTATAAAGGAGGCAGCATGGCAAACAATCAGGGTCACTGACCAAACTACACGCTGGATTGAGGAGTTTTATTTAAGGATTTACCATTCCAGCATCACCCTCATTTTGGATTATCACTTGTTGGACTGTATATACACCGGTGGACACTTTTATATTGGAACTTTCAACACGCTGGATTTCTTAAGGACTTTGTGTAAATTTGTGTAAATACACTTTATTTATTCACTGTACTTTTTGTCGTTGTCTCATCTTTTAAAACACTTATTTTATCTCAAACAGTATTATCTGACCCCATTTTAACAAATGTAAATTTGACCAATAGGGCCGAACGTTACATATGCTGGCCCGTACGGGGAACGTAAAAAGATTGTAAAAGCTGTGTTGAGAAGAGTGTTTTAAGATGACGACAAATCACGTTAATGCTGCTTCTTTTAATACATCTACTGGTTTTAATAATGAATGGGTTTTACATCGTTGTGAGTGTGTACAGCTTTGCGCTGAGGTGGTTGCTCTTAAAAACATTGTTTTAAAACTAGAGAAGGATTTTAAAGACTCTGTTGAAAGTAATCTTAATCGTGAAGTGTATTTTAGAGATGCTGTGGATTTTAAATTTGACAAAATGGAGGAATCTATCAAGGATGCCGTGGCGACACTAGAAAGAGAGGTCTTCGACTGTTTTAAGAGGAGAGACAAGAAATGGGCGAAACAATTGGAGCAACTAAACAATCCAGAAGCCGCCATCTCTCCTCCCACTGCAAAGACCAGCCCAGTGCCTCCCACGTCAGTCCCTGGCTTTCCTCCAGCCAATCATCCCAGCACATCTACTACTTCACAGACTATCAACAGAGCGATCGATGGAGAATTCTGCGCCACTACTCCAACCGGGCCAGACTTCGACACCATCTTCTCCATCCTCCTATTCTCCAGAGAAGACTCGTCATATGACAGGAAACAGGAACTGAACCCTATAAAGGAGGCAGCATGGCAAACAATCAGGGTCACTGACCAAACTACACGCTGGATTGAGGAGTTTTATTTAAGGACTTACCATTCCAGCATCACCCTCATTTTGGATTATCACTTGTTGGACTGTATATACACCGGTGGACACTTTTATATTGGAACTTTCAACACACTGGATTTCTTAAGGACTGTTTTATTGGTATGGATTTGAAAGACTCTGTGCTTTTAACAGCCTAGGATTTCTAGTTTTGTGTTGTTTTAAGTTCCTTGTATATTTGTGTAAATACACTTTATTTATTCACTGTACTTTTTGTCGTTGTCTCATCTTTTAAAACACTTATTTTATCTCAAACAGTATTATCTGACCCCATTTTAACAAATGTAAATTCGACCAATAGTGCCGAACGTTACACACATTGATGAGACCAGATGACAAACACCGCTCTAAAGGCAACTAAATAGACAGGATAATGATGCACAGACAGGTGTGGGTGATCCATTTGTAAATGATAGTTAAACCATTTGATGACTCTGGCTTCCAGCTCTTTGCTGACTTTTCTGAACTGCATGTAGTGTTTGATGGTATGATGTGAGCCTGAACTCAGCCCGTGTGGTATTCATGTTTGAGATCATGGCTGGATAGTTTTTTTTTAATGGTTTTCTGATGAGCAGGAAGGCCCTGATTGTGCTGCTGGATCTTCAGAGACGTGAACTGCAACACTGAGGTGCCACAATCGAGACTCTGCTGTTTTTTTTTTTTCTGCTCTTCAGAGTGTTTGACATGCCTCGTTTCACTGTCACCGCATTGTCCTCTGAGTCGCTGAGGAGGTGCTGGCTATTCGCTACTGAGTGATTCACCTCCTGAGGACCACAGAAAACATGTAGGCAGTTTACTGTGGGTTTGCAGGGCTGGGCTTAAAATTGATGTTGTTTTTCTGATGTTAAAAGTAAGTTATGTTGTAAATAGTTGTAGAAAGTACTTTGAGTAAGGGGTCATTGGATGCCCATTTTCCACAAGCTGATATGATTCTTTAGGGTCTTAAAGAAATGTCTATAATATACTTTGGTTAAAAATTCTCAATGGTTGTGTAAAACAACACCCTTTTACCTTCTCAAAATGAGCTCTGCAAAAATCAACCCATTCTGATGGACTGTTACTTTAAATGTTAATGAGCTCTGCTCGCCCCACCCCTCTCTTCTCTCTATAGAGTGACAAGCTGTGCTCTGAGAGACTGTTTACTTTAGCTGCATTTAGTGCATTTAGCCGCGAAACTTGCTAATTAGCACGTTATTAGGAAAGGTGATTGCAGAGATTTATAAAAAAAAAAAAAACTTATACTCCCTTCTGCTGTAAGTGAAGCTGGATAATGAATGATTCACGTGAACATAGATGGATATATGTAGATTGGGAGGTACATTCCCTTCACAAACAAACGTAATCTGCTGCATCTTCAGCGGCTCAGATGTCGGGAGTAAATGACGACCACTATGTTCATTATTACATCCAGCAACACAACACCTCAATTGCTCAATCTGAGATATTCTTGTCTAACTTACATCCCTGTTCCGGCATCGAAACAATGGTGGTCGGACTGTTACAGCTGATTTAAATCTGAGGACGCTCAAGTTTAATTAAAAACCACTGCATGGATTTTTATCATTATAGCGTAGATTTGTACATACACTGCCAACACACATTAATGTTCAAACAACATGTAAAAGTGAACTTTGCATCCGATGACCCCTTTAATGTGTAAAAAAAAAAAAAAAAAAATCGGCACAAAAAAATAAAATGTTTTAAAAAAAGTTTTGTGTTAAAATTATAAGCTTTTTTTAAAAAAAATGAACAACATACTTAACAATTACTTCTCTTTTATTTACACATGAACATGCATAACAAATACAAATACAAAATGTATAGAAAGTACTCAGGCTCATTTACTAATAAATGACATTACATCACATTTTCACAACAATAAACTACAGAAAATAGGTTGTTTCATTGACAATGTGACATTTAAAAAAAGAAAAAAATTAATGTACCCCTTTTTTCCATTGTTTTCTCTTCTTGAGAGAATGGCTCATTAATAATATATTTGTTAGCCATTCTCCCTGCTCTTCTGTGCTCCTGAACTCTCACCCGCCATGTTCTTTGAATATAAATTTTGTCGCACTAAATCCACACTATCTTGAACACTGCAGTATTCGAGGCTTAGTGTATCCCATCATGCATCATGTTATGGAAATAAATCGTGAGACTTTTTGCCGGGATCTCGTAAGAGGTCACAGAAACCTTTCCACTGTAAGTTAAATATTAATATAATACTTATACATCTAATTAGGTAGAAACACAAAGTGTTGTGTAGTGGTGATATTTATTTTGTATTCAACATTTGCAACTGCTTTTATCACTTAATTAGAAGCACCACAAATTAAATTCCCTGTTGAAAAAACCAGCATATGCTGGTTAGGTATGTTTTCATGCTGGTATAAGCTGGTCCTTTGCTGGTTTATGCTGGTCCTTGACCAGCAACATGACCAGCTAAGGACCAGCATAAACCCGCAAAAGACCAGCATCAAAACATACCTACCAGCATATGCTGTTTTTTTCACCAAGATTTGAATCATCTGTTATAGGGACTACTGAACAGACACTTAGAAGTTTTAAAATTCAAAGCATTGAACAAAAAATAAATAAATAAATAAATAAACACTTTTACAACAGCATTTTTACAACTGTATAAATGTGTCCCATCAGGTAATGAAAAGTTCGACACACACTAGTGGTCTTCATCTTCACTTAAACACTTGAGCCAAATACAGGAAATATGTCATATAAGTATTCAAGTGGTCAACTGCAAAGACCACAAGTGTGGGTATTTGGACAAGGCAGTACACTTTTCATTTTTCTGGGAAACGGAGGTGGCATTCGAAGTCGCTTTCGAATCATGGCAGCCTTTGTTGTACCACGGTGATGCAAATGGAAGCCTTGGAATGTGGTCTTCGGAGTGGTGCATCATGAATTGGGACAGCTTATGGCCCTGTCCCCAATGGCAACCTAAACCCTTGCGGTCTTCCTCTGAGTCTGCACTTTCACGACGTAATGACACTTTGACTCTCGTGTAGAAGTCTGCTCGGAGCTGTAACCAACAAATTATGGGTTGACTTAAGCACCTATGTTTCTATCCTTGTAAATGTGACCCATACATTCGACCTTAAAGATATTATTTTTATTATGAAAATTCAAAACTACTATCTGTTGAATATGATGTTAATTTTCTTATATTGAATTCAAAATTCTTCATTCATAAGCAAAATGGCTTAAATCTCCTCTGTTTTTTCCCCTTATTCTTTCTAAACTTGATTGTCTTGTTTCATCTCTTAGACATACAAATAACAAAAAGAGTGCCAAATTTTTGTTACATTATGACAACTATTAAAAGACGTAATTTATTTTTGTACTTTTCTTTTCTGTATGGATAATACTATAATTTAATGTACGTAGATCTAGAATACTAATTTTCTGTCCTTATCTTCAAAATTGTTCCTTGTAGGAATTTATCAGTGCCTAATTCCCTGTTCTTGTATGTTTTTTTCACAAGTTCTGCAATAAAAAAAAAAATTAAAAAAGTCTGCTCGGAGCTCGCACCAGTGCAGGCTTGGCAGAAGTGTGTATTGAGGGTGCATAACAGCTGCAAAGGGTGCGCTCGTGAGCACCCTTTCTGAACGCTAAAATGACGAATGGGACACCCTACGGTCTAGTGGACGTAATGAACACACGTCGACACCAATATCCTTGTCGACAGCGGGCCGACATACAGCGGCGTTGCACTCCAGGCATCCCGTGTTCGAATCCCGAATTGAGGACCTTTCCCGATCACACCCCCATCTCTCTCTCCCACTTTGCTTCCTGTCACTTCTGATCTGTCCTGTCATAATAAAGGCAAAAATGCTCAAAAAAAAAAATGCTCAAAAGAAAAAATGTAACAGACAAAGGCACCATTGTAAGATCGCAAGTGCACATGAAGTGTTCCATTTGGGACAGGGCCTACGCTGTGACGCAATTGCAGGACATTCTTAGTTAGGATTTCTGAAAGGTGTATTAGATTTTAATTGTAATTGTTATTTACTTTTTAAACTAAAGTTCAGAAAGTGAAAGTAAATTGTAGCTTATTACAGCTATTACAAGAAGAGGAAATGGATTCAAAATCTGTGGAAGATCTTTCTTGTCCTGTGTGCTGTGAAATCTTCAAGGATCTTGTTCTTCTGTCCTGTAGTCACAGTTTTTGTAAAGAGTGTCTTCAACAGTTCTGGAAGACCAAGAAAACTCAGGAGTGTCCTGTCTGCAGGAGAAGATCCTCAAAATACCAACCTCCATGTAATTAAAAAAAAAAACGTATGTGATTCACTGATGATGGAGAAAAATGAGTTAAAAATGTTTACACAGTGAGAAACTCAAACTCTTGTCTGGAGGACAAACAGCCTGTGTGTTTAGTGTGCAGAGACTCAGAGAAACACATCAATCACACATTCAGACCCATCAGTGAAGTGATTTCATCTCATAAGGTAAGACAAATTTCAATCATTTCATTATGCTAAGCACAGTGCTTTACTAGTAATAGCTGTGTATACATTAGACCAGTTGTGTATAAAAATTTAATGTTAATCCTTTACAAGTAAAACAATTTAAATATACAGTATGTCTTGGAAATTTTAGGCACAAATGGGAATGTTTCCAGAGAATGACCATACAGCACACAAATAATAATAACTATCCACATCCAAATGTACTAAAGCTCTTAGCTATAAATTTAACAGATTTTCATCTTACATTGTAGGAGGAACTGAATACAGCACTGACATCCCTACAAAACAAACTCAAACATGCAGAAGAAATGAAAACAGAGTGTAATAAAACAGTTCAGCACATCAAGGTGAGGATATCGAGTAAAGAGTCAAACATTCACAGAGTTTATGATGGAGATTAGTGGAGTGAGTGTTAATGCAGATCTGACTAAAGTGAATGTGATGTGATTTCAGTCTCAAGCTGAGCACACAGAGCGTCAGATTAAAGAGGAGTTTGAGAAGCTTCATCAGTTTCTCAGAGATGAAGAAGAAGCTACAATCACTGCACTGAGAGAGGAAGAGGAGCAGAAGAACCGGATGATGAAGGAGAAGCTGGAGGAGATGAACAGACACATCTCAGCTCTTTCACACACAATCAAAGACACTGAGGAGATGATGAAAGCCAATGACGTCTGCTTTCTGAAGGTGACAACTGAATTTGGCTTCTTTGTGCACAAAACAACTTTCCAATCACTTCAGGCAATGATCAAACTCTTAATTTGAATAGAGAGAAAATGAACAGTTATGAGTGTTTGAGATATTAAAATGTTTTTCAAACTCTATTTTCCAGAAATTTAACATCATGATGGGAAGGTAAGTTGATCTGCTTGTGTTTCTTCTCTCAGTGAATCTGAACTCAAATCCACTGCAGTTCTGACTCCTGAATGTTCTTCCAGAGTCCAGATCTCACAGCCGGATCCACAGATGAGTTCTGGAGCTTTGATTCATGTGTCACATTACTTGAGTAACCTGCCGTTCAGAGTCTGGAAGAAGATGCAGGAAACTGTCCAACACAGTGAGTGTCCAGCAGATCTGACACCAGTAGACACAAAAGATTAATTACTTCAGATATAACAAAAGATAGACAGATTAACATACATGATAAAAATACATTTAATAATCACTTGAAGTTCTACTGAGTTTAAGTGAATTTGAACTATATTTAATAAGATCATCACATAATCATCAGATCAAACTCAGCAAACATCAGCAAACTCATGATGACTTTGAAACAGTCTATTCCTCTTGGTGTATGTTTATGTATTTAGGTTTACGTTCCTAATAGCATCATATTTTATCCTCTAATCTGATTTTATTTTCTTTGCAGCTTCACTGACTCTAGATCCAAACACAGCACATCCTAAACTCACACTCTCTACTGATCTGACCAGTGTGTCGTACAGTGATGTATATGAAGATCTTCATAATAATCCAGAGAGCTTTAACACGTATCCATGTGTTCTGGGTTCTGAGGGGTTTAACTCAGGAACACACTGCTGGGATGTGGAGGTTGGAGACAATACATTCTGGAGTGTTGGAATAACCACAGCATCAAACCAAAGGAAGAGAGAGGTTTCCTTTAACACTAATGTCTGGTATGTTGTGTACACAGACAGTAAATACTGCTCACAATCAAGATCAACAGTCACTGGCTTGACTGTTAAAGAGAATCTGCAGCGTGTGAGAGTTCATCTGGACTATGACAGAGGAAAGGTGTCATTCTCTGATACAACGTTCTCTCACAACAACCTTCACAGAAACGGTCTTTTCATTCTTATATAATTACTGCACAACTTCACCTCTGAGGATCTTACCAGTTAAACTGTTTGTAACAGCAGAAAATCACAGTTAAATCTGATTCTGCGTTTAGAAAAAGTCTAAAAGTACAAGAATTTACTGTTTCACAAATGATCACTGCAATCAAAGGAAAATTGGCCTCATTCATCAATCACACTTTAATTATATGCAAGTACACGTAATATAGTGTAGTATGTCATTTAAAAATATAATGAATTTAATAACTAACAATGCAGTAAATACAGTAATTAAATGTTTAAATAGACATTTACAAAGATATGTAGGTCACGTAGGATATGTAAGTAAAATAAAGTGTTTATAGTAATCATCTTGCCTATTAAATCCTCACAGACGAGCAAAAATTATGCATTTCAATACATATAAAGTATAAATGCAGTGACAAATAAGGACATAATACCATGTAGGCTATAACACATAAAACAACATTGATAATGATGCAACAGGACCCAGTTGTTAATTGGATTTTGGCATTGTGCTCATTTAGACTAAAAAATGAATGTGAGAAGTCAGGCATACATTACTAGAGAGAAGTCTGACATTTACACTAGAGCTATGAAACTGTACAAAAATAAATAAATAAAAATGAAACGCATGGATTCATCGCTTGACTGCTTGGAATTTTCACTTTAATTTTTTACTTTTAAAGGTATTAGTCACTTGTGTGATTTATTATTATTATTATTTTTAGAGAAATAAAAGGAAACTTACATTAGATGATTACTAGCTATAAGAAAATATGTCAACAAAGGAATAGAAATGGTGCTCAGATGTAGATTTGCTGCATTTTTATTTTATTTTATTTTATTATTTTTATTATTATTATTTTATTTTTATCATTTATACTTTTTCCCACTATTACTGTACCTGACAGTAGACAGTGAAATGTAGCACTTAAGATTTTCTCTATTGCTCTGGGTGAAAAGAAAATTAATTAGGAGCTTGATATATGGTATGAACAGTATTTGTTATCAAACTCATTTAACATGCTTTCTTGATAAATTCAGTGCTAAATATGAGGGGTGGCTAGTCCTGCTCCTGGAAATCTTACCTTTTTGCAGAGTTCAGCTAAAACCCTGCTCCAACACACCTACCTGCAATGTTCCAGTAAACCTGAATGTCCAGGTTAGAAGTTTAATTAACAGAGTTAAAGGAGAAGTTCACTTCCAGAACAAAAATGTATAGAATTTATCCCTTGTCATCCAAGATAATCATGTCTTTCTTTCTTCAGTCGATAATTTCAGGAATTATCTCCATATAGTGGACTTCTATGGTGCCCCCAAGTCTGAACTTCCAAAATGTAGTTTAAATGCAGCTTTAAAGGGCATTTTTATGCCTTTATTTAGATAGACCAGTGTAGGTAAAACAGGAAATGAAGTGGAAGAGAGAGATGGGGGTGAAATCAGGAAAGAGCCAGGATTCGAACTCAGGATGCCCGCAGCGCAATGGTGCTATATGTTGGTGTGCTAACCATGAGGCTATTGGCACCGAGCAATTTATGTACTTCTTAACCTCAAATGCTCATCTTGTCTATTTTCTGCAGTGCACATGCAAACTCGGTGTATTACCTTTTTTCGGCATTTATAGGACAATTTTGAAGTTGGAGAAGAAAACAAAATGGGAGTTTTTCGATATACCCTAACTGTATTGACCCAGATTACATGGAGTTTGTTTATTCTTTTTTTTTTTTTTTAGAAAATGACAGATCGTTTCTCTAGATAAGACCCTTCTTCCTCGTCTGGGATTGTTTAGAGCAATTTGAAGCCGCATTTAAACTGCATTTTTGGAAGTTCAAAATTGGGTGCTCAACTGAAGTCCACTATATGGAGACAATTCCTGAAATGTTTTCCTCAAAAAATAATTTCTTATCGACTGAAGAAAGAAAGACATGAACATCTTGGATGACAAAGGGGTGTATAAATTATCTGTAAATTTTTGTTCTGGAAGTGAACTTCTCTTTTAAACTCTGCATTATACATCCAGGAGCCAAAAATCCCCAGCTGCAGAACTGCAGATCCCTTACGTCATAGCAGTCCCTGGTCAGCAGTGTCAAGCCCAAAGTGGCGGAGCAAAAGTTATCTTACTAAGCACAGTGACGCGTAGTGTTTTGGATCATTTCAAAGTTTTAATCTATGTTGATGTCAAGTCAGCGTTTTATCATAATGATTTAATCAGACGATTAGATGAGGTAGCTGATCAGAAACAAGATCAGATTTATAGGCTTTCATAAAACAAAGCTCCTATTACAAATGATGTAAAGTCATATAAAATATTCTATTATTTTAGAATGTTTCTCAACAGTTGGCTGGCTCCGTTGACAGTTGGATCTTCATGTTGATGGTGAGGAAAAGGAAGAGAATAATATATATATATAGGGCCACACATAACTGCTACAGACTATCTTTGCACTAGTTAATAAAACCCAACACATTGTTACATTTGGTTTTGTCATATTATCTTTATTTGTCAGTGCACAGGCTTGGTTATGTGGCTTAAAGCTAAAATGTTAAAACCAGTTAAAATTCTCTTGACTAAAAGATGACTAAAATTGAACAAATAACTTCTGAGGATACAAATTAAAAGTAGGATTTAGATAATAAAATGTACCTGCTATTTTTGTGACTACCCAAGCCAGACTGATAACAAAGGGGTTCAAACAGTAAGTTGAACTGTTTTATACATTTCTGAAGAAAGTTGGGATGTACCAACTACGCCTAGTTGGAGGGAACATTGGAAAATGTGATGTCTTGATCCATGTGATTTTTGTCTAGAACAGTGTAATTTACATTAACTAAAGTTATCCAAGGCTCTAATTTTAGTAAATGTACTGTGTTAATTCCAGGATTTTTGTGGTTTATGTCTGTGTGTATTTGTAATTTGTGTTACTTCCCTTTGTCTTCTTAAGTGGTGCTGGCCACCTCCTTTAAATTCAGTGTATGTCTTGTTTAGAGAGTTAGTTGGTGATAGTTTTTGTTCTGGTGAAGTTATGCTGTAGTTTGTCTTCTGTGAGTTCAAGAGGCTAAGAGCAATGTCATATGATTTTTTCTACTCCAACAATGTCCATGTGTATGGGACTGTATTTTGTAAAACATTTTGAATTTCACCATATATTTATCATCAAAAAGTATGTCTGAAGTCACCTTTTTTCTTGCGTAAGCAAGTGTTTGAAAAGATAATTTGGACTTAATTCAATTTGATGATATATTAATATTTTCTTTTTCTTTATTTGCCAGTTAGATTTTACTCTAATAATAAAATGGTGGTGCCTTTTGGAAAGTTTTGCTGTTGAAACGTAATACAATTAATCCAGATAAATGCATTACCTTAAATTCAAATCTCTTAAATTCATTACTTGAGACTTATGTGCCTCTAGAAGCTTGTGTTCTGCAAATGAATGGCGCATTATAGTGCCATCCCAAAGAAGCACACAATCACTTTCACAGACTTTTACATTAAATGTTCCCTCCTGGTGGAATGACCTGCCCAACTCTTTAGCCATCTTCAAGAATCGGCTAAAAACACATTTGACCCTCTAACTCTAGCACTTTCTATTTTAATTGTATTCTTAAAAAAACGAAACAAACAAACAAAAAACTAGCTCACTAGCTTCTCTATTATTTATATGTTCTGTTTTTTTTCTATCTGTTTTCTTTTTATTTATTAAAAAAATAAACAAAAAAGATCAAAACAAACAAACAAAAACTAATACTAGCTTGCTCTATTCTTTTTTTCTATTCTATCTGTTTCTTTGATTTATTATATAATTTAAAAAAACACCCTTGCTACGTGTACTGCGTTAAGCTAACTGAGACTTGTCATAGCACTTACATATCATTGCTCGTTTGTTGATCCTTTGTTTGCCCTTCATTTTGATTACACTAACTAAAAAAGCTGCCTGCACTCCATAGAACTCCATAAAAATAGGGCCTAATGTACTAACATGTTAATATGAAAAAAAAAAAAATCATGATGATTTTTCACTGGTGTTTTACCTGTATTCTGAATTTTGCTGTGTTAGAGTTAAAGGAAATGCCTGTAAATTTACAAATAATGTCCTTTCAGAAAATGACCAGTCGCCTACGGTTTAAGTTTTTTCAATAAATTACAAAAAGTGGCTTTTTACAGGCTTAGTGACCATCATTTTATTGAACAAAAAGAGCAACACAATAGTGGACTCACCTAGACAGACTTGTTGGTCTTTGCAGAAAGGCTGATGCTTCCAAATTGATGCACAGAGGCTTAGTATTTAGACTGCAAGTAATCATTAAAGAGAAAACACTGATCACAGTTTTTATTTATCAATACAAGGCCTATAAGAACCAAGAGAAACTACTGCAGTATACTTCTGCCCCACAAACGCAATAATAAATTAATTCAGTGAATGATTGGTCAAACAGAACCATTAAAGGAGACAGGTTATGCCCCATTTTACAATATATAATATAAGTTTCAGGTGTCACCAGAATGTGTCTGTGAAGTTTCAGCTCAAAATACCCCACAGATCATTTATTATATCATTTTGAAAAAGCCTATTTTAAGTGAAAGCAGAAACAGGCTGTTTTAATACATGTCTCTTTAAATGCAAATGAGCTGCTGCTCCCCGCCCCCTTTTCCAGAATAGGGCTGTGCCTTTACAGCTCCTACCTCAGATGCTCTGCTAAAAAACATCTGTTTGGTTTTTATTATCATGTCTATCATGCAGAAATCATGCATTTTAAACCATATTAGTTTAAACTTCTGATATAGGGGTTTCTGAGCGCACATATTCGAAGCACACACACAAAAAGCGGCTGTCACATGGCATGTGAGTATTAAACTAAGTTAATGTCCTATTGCTTCGCTTGCTAAAACAAAATTACAGCACTGTGGGTGGAAACGTTCAGATTAAAGGGTTGGTAATATTATAACACTAGATTGGTGGTTAATAAGACTTTCATTTTAAGTTACCTGGATTTTTTATTTCTTACTGCAGTGGTTCCCAAACTTTTTCTGCCGGGCCCCCCTTTTGCAGAATAAAAAAAATTCAAGCCCCACCCCCGCATTTACATATAAACATAAACACAACTTCAGAAGGATTTATTTGAAACGTAATAATTAAAATTCAGTGTGTGACAACTTACTGAAAAAAACTAAACAAGGAACTAGTTACTTTCAGAGTAGAAACATTAAAAGTAAAGCATGCAGGCATTACCTGGCACTTGTCTTTTCAAAAACTTGTCCATGTCCAGTTTACGACGCTATTGCAAACAGGAACAAGTATGCATAGAAATTTTCTGTCGGCGCGTTATTTGAGCGGTCTTTGTATTTCCGTTGAGCATAAGCGGTACACGAGTGGAGCATTCATATGGGCCGTGAGCAACTCAACGGAACGCACATTCATAGAGCAGAATATTGAACGGAGCGTCACACATTAAGTGGTATGCGCTGAATACTGCCGGACTGCGCGGCAGATATTTTCAGCCGTTCATCTCTTTCGAATTTCTATAAAAATCGGCTGTACACTAGCCTTGCCACGCCCCCCTTATCATAACTCTGCGCCCCCCAGTTTGGGAACCACTGTCTTACTAAGACCTGGCTTTGTCCATGCGATTTGAGCCCTTTGTCTGAACTTTTGCCATCTAATTGTTTGTTTTTTAATTCCCCACTCACAACTGGGCGGAGTGGCACACTTGCCTCTATTTATAAAGATCATTTTACCTGTCGCTCGTTGGTGTGTAACAGTGTGAGATTGTAAGAATCCTGACCTCCTGTGCCCCCCTCATACTAACCTGAAAAGCAAACATGACATAAGTCTAGTCTAGAAAATCATAGGACATGCTGTACTTCCTCATAAGGATGTGATGTTTGATCTTTCTGTATTTCTGCTGACTAATATTTTCATCTCTCTATATTTACCATATATATATTGGAAGCTTCTCTTAATAAAGTACCTTTGAGTGAATTGCACTTCTGTGTGTGGTCACTTCATTGGTCTGGCATCCCGACTCTGTGCTCCATCACTCAACCAAACTCAATCTCAGCAGTTGATTAGATATTAAATTCTAACAAACAGCTACAACAGCTTTGAACTTCAATTGTGTGTTTTAGAACTTGGTGATCCGCTTTGATAATGGCAATTTATCGAGTTTATGGTGTTCCTGGGTGATGTGACAGTTTCTCCTGTCTCACCTCATTATCGCTAATGTGATCCCGGCTCACACTGCCTGACAAATAATTGACTGACTCACATGTTATTGATCTGGGGTCAGCCAGGTAATCATGTAGTTGCCCCTGAAAAATGGCATCAAAATATCAAGCTTCATCATAGAATTTAGCCTATACTTTCTTTTTCTGTGCATTGGATGATGGTGCGCTACATGGGTGAAGACAGACTCTGGGCAGTAAGGATTCTCCTGATTCTGATTTTCCCAAACAGGCTATTGTCAGACTAAAATTTGTATTTAGAGTAAAATATTGGTTGAAATATAAAAATATTACAGGCCACTTTTAGTTTTAAATGTGGTACAAGGGCAAGGCATATATAAATTATATGTAAACATAAATATAATAAACTATGATATCCCTTCTGAAAATTAGTTGGTTTTACTATAGTAAAAGTGTGGGTTACCATTTCCATAAAGGCAGCTTTACTACAAATACTATAGTATTTATTTAGATTATATTTTGATACATTTACATAGCTGAATCACAATAAAGCTCACCTGAACTTAAACTAGTTTGATTATAGTAGCCTATTTGTATAATTAGATCAGCCTACTAGGTTGTCTATGTGTAGTTATATACTTAATACTATATTTCTCTCCACTGTAGGTTGTGTCTCAACATATATAGCACAATGAAAATAAATCGTACTTGACCTAATGTAAAAATAAAATTTAAAACGCTTTTATTGTCGGTACACAGTTGTCGCTATCTACAATACATTTGCATTTTAGTATTACAATATATTGTGACATGATATACTGTTATTATATCCCATGTGTTGTTTTGAATGTTGAACAATTGTATCAACATATGTATATATCCCACGATCCAACAGAGGATAAGAAGTATGGAGAATGGATCAGTACGGACCGAATGGATCAGTTTTTATAGATAGAGAGAAAGACTGCATAGCTAAATGTTTAGCCATGTTACTACTGATTTTTGAACTAATCAATCATGTTAACAACTTTACAGCACTTATTGTGAATTTCACTGACACTGTAGTATAGGGTCGCTTTGTGAAAAGATCTGAATGGTTAATTATAGATATAGTAAGTCAGAGACTCACCTGTTCCCTACTCATGTTGGTCTGCTGTATTCCCTGAAAAGGTAAAGGGGTGTTTCGGGTCTCAGGAGACTAGTGTAAATTGACCGACAGCATCATCTGCTGTTTTTGGGAAGGAAGTTGCTCAGTTGCATTTGTGAGAAAATCAAGCCAAGTTTCCGCATAAAAAGGCAACTGAGTCTCACAGTTGCAACACACAATACATATATTTGTCCATACCACTGCATTTTCTCTCAAATGGAGTTCTGTATTTGCTTTTGTTTGAAAGTTGAGTTTTTGTTTGCAAAGCAGACTGTTATTTGCAAAACGCTGGATTAGTTTGATGAATATTGGCACAAAATTCACTCCATACTCCTTTTCATCAGTGTTTCATGAAGTGATGCCATCTATTGCAAATTTTTATTGATGACTCTATTCGTTCTCTCAGATGATGTTGTAGAAGAGCGGAACGAAAGTGGAAAAAGTACCGGCTTCATGTTTATTTTGAGATTTTTCAAAAGATTCTCTTTTTAAATATCAGAAATCAGTGAAAAAAAATCAAAATGTTAATGTTTGTCAGATATTATTAATAAGAACTGCTCTAGACCAAAGACTCTCTTCAAAATTATTACTGCTACTCTCAATCCTTCAGCCTGTCTTTTTCCTGGAGTTTCTTCTCCATTGTGTGAATAATTTTGATTATTTTTGGATAGTAAGATTAGCGTTCTCTTGTTTGGGGATAACTTCCTCTTCTTTTAACCTGTCTAACCCCTCCATCTCCACTATCTTTTTCACTCAGTTTAAACTAGTCTCAGCTTCAGATTTGCTGGAAATAGTTGAACAGCTTAAGCATCCAGCTCTTCTTTGGATATTCTCCCCCATTTTTTATTTAAGGAAGTTTCTATTGATGTTGTTCAGTATCTTCTGATTACAATCTTAAAGCTCACAGGTTACAGTGAAGTGCACTTACTGTAAATGTAATAAATGTACTTAGAACTTTGTCCAAGTTCTCCAATGTGACAGTCTTTTCCATAATGTCTACACAAAGCTTTAACAAACCAAAACAACTGAACAGCTTTGTAAGATAGTTGTCAAGAACTGTACTATTTCCATGCAAACAACAGAGCTCCTGTGACCGTGGAATTTGTGACTTGTATTTGAAATGAAACACTGCAGTGTTGCTGTAAGGTGCAAAAATGTTCTGCTCCTGCATTGACCGTAGTTTCCCTGTCGGTCTGTGTTAACTGTAATGCAACTGTAATGTAACAACAATAAAAGTACTTTTTTTTTTTTTTGCACTCATTTTCCGGAGCTCACCTGCTTGACTGTTTTATTAATAAGCTATATACCATATTTCATCTTTTTACTCCCTTTAGGCATTAGGCCATGTTAAGCATTTTCACTTAATGTGGTGTAATCAATAAGGTGTTAATTGAGTTTGGTCTTTTTATGCATTTGCAGTTTTTATAATTCAGACAGTAGCAACTGAACAAAGGTGGCAGCCCTGGTGCCACTGCTAGCTCCAGTGATTTAACCCTCTGGGGTCTGAGGGTGTTTTGGGGCCCTGGAGAAGTTTTGACATGCCCTGACATTTGTGCTTTTTTCAGTATCTTAAAAACATATTAATGGCTAAAGTCTGGTTTATCAGCACAAACTGGGCTACAATAATATGTAAGCAACATGAATGTACATGTTTGTGCTTTTGAGAAAACAACATTTATGCGTGGTTAGTGAAAATCTATTTTTTTTAAGTCACTGAAATAAGACCAAGAAACACATTCAGAACATTTGTGCACAAGACTTTTGAGAACTGGATGTGTTAGGCTAGAGTTTTTTCTACAAAATGATGTGAAAATCATCTCGTTCAGTCGTTCACAAAAAACAATATACTTATTTAAATTTTCTAAGACATGTTTTGTGATCGAAAGGGAATATGCGAGGGAGTGACAATGGCCATTGAATATTTAGTGATTCACACCTGAGAGACAAAAGGCCCTCCCCTAATGGCCCATCAATGAGACTGTGACTGTCAGGTAAGAAACAATGAGAGAAGATTCAGAGATTGGGGTTTTAGATTATCTGTATTTTATTTACAACACAGTATAATATAAACATACATTATGAAGGTCAAAGACACATTATTAAAGGGGTCATCGGATGCCCATTTTCCACAAGTTGATATGATTCTTTAGGGCAGGGGTCTCAAACTCAAATTGGCTGGGGGCCATTGCTGTGACTGATATTTCATAGGAGGGCCATTTTATCATTCAAGCACAACATTTGTGGAAATTTACTTTAATTGCTGAGTTGTTGAACTTTCTTTTACATTACATTACATTACATGCTGAACTTTCTTTTACATTACATTGCTAACATATTTCTGTTATCCTTAACAAAAATATAAACAACAGTGTTTGTGTATTATGTTATATATTTTTTATTTTTTAATTAACAGTTACCTACTTAATTTTAACTTATGTTACTTATTAAAACTAATCTGAACAAACAACCTTACACTGAACAAATGCAATACATTTGCAAACTATGCTATTTCTTGCCAGACACCTGGCAGCGCTTTTGCTCACACAACCGCGCCACATTGGCCCTGATGGTGTTAACAGTTGAAACCCTTAGTACAGCTTCAAGATGAGCATCACTAAGCCTGGACCTGAACTTGCATTTATTAAAGTTCATAGCTGAGAAAAGCTTCTCACACAGATATGTGCTTCCAAAAAGGCACATTACCCGACTGAACACTTTGGACAGCTCTGGGAAGCGTGGAGGTAATTCTCTCAGAAACTGTGCAGTCTTGTCTGTATTTCCCTGTGCCTCTCTGAATTTAGTTTTTAGCTCACTGTTGCACTGCAAGTCAATAAGTTCCATTTGCAAAAAATTTGGGACACTCTCCACATCAGCTGAGAAGGGGTCTGCAAACAGCTCGAAAGTGTCACGGTGTGCCTTGAAGTCCGCAAAACGCTTATCAAATTCCTGAAGTAGGTTTTCAACAGCAGATGCATATTCATCACCATTGAATGCTATGCCCTCCTCCACAAGAGATCTGCATGTTGTGAAATGACTGAGGTTTTTTGCAGAAAGCTGAGTTTTCCACAATCTTAATTTTGTGGAGAAGGCTTTCACACTTTCATACACTGCTGTGATAAGCTGACCAGGGCCCTGGAGCTTCAGGTTAAGGATGTTCAGTTCCTGTGTAATGTCCACTAGGAATGCAAGGTCCATGACCCATTTAGGATCATCAAATTCAGGAACATCCATTCTGCCATCTTCCATGAATCTCTTCACCTCTGTTCTTAGCTCAAAGAATCTCTTCAAGACATTTCCCCTGCTGAGCCAGCGCACCTCAGTGAAGTAAAGTACGTCACCATATGTTGCCTCAATTTCTTCTAAAAAGGCACGAAACTGGCGGTGCTGTAAACTCCTTGACCTGATGTAATTGATGCATTTTAGGACAACAGACATGACACGTTCATATTTTAAGCATTTGCTGCACAGTGCCTGTTGGTGTATAATGCAGTGCAGAACAACTGCTGGATCTGCATCTCTTCTAACTTTCTTTGCACCAGTGCCACCAGTCCGTTTTTTTTTACCGGTCATAGACGGGGTGCCATCGGTAGTAATGCCTACTAGTCTGTTCCAAGGTAAACCAGCACGTTCAATCGCGTCGCCCAACTGCTGAAATATATCTTTGGCTGTTGTCCGGCCGTGCATTGGACACAAACTCAGCAATTCTTCTGTCACCTCAAACTTTTCATTAATACCCCTGACGAAAATAGCTAGCTGAGCATTGTCAGTTTTGTCTGTGCTTTCGTCAAGCGCCACAGAGTATGCAGTGAAAACCCCCGCTTTCCCGCGTAGCTGATCATAAATGTCACTCGATAATTCAGTAATCCGCTCTGCCACTGTATTTGCCGATAAAGAGAGATTGTTGAACATGTTCTTCTTTTCTGGACATAAAATATCAGCGACCTTCAACATACAGTCCTTCATAAACTGCCCTTCAGTGAATGGCTTTCCTGCTTTGGCGATCATTTCACTCACCACATAACTCGCTTCAACTGCAGCATCAGCATCCTTTTTGGCTTTGTAGAAAAGAGTTTGCTGGGACGTTAGCTCTCTCTGCAACTGGGTGGCTCGTTTTTTTTCTTTTGTCTTCCTGGTACTTCTCATACTGGTCTCCGTGTTTAGTAGAGTAATGATGCTTGAGATTGTATTCCTTTAGAACGGCAACTTTTTCTTTGCATATCAGACAGGTGGCATTTCCATTAAACTCCACAAAAAAATACTGCAGTGTCCATCCTTCCTGAAACTGCCTGTGTTCATCATCCACTTTCCTTTTCGGTTTGGAATAAGACATTTTCATTCACAGCCAAACAAAAAATAAACTGCTACAGCCCTGAAACTAGCCCTCTTCTTAGCATGTCTGCTGCCACACGCAGGTTTTTTACGCTATCAACGTATTCATTTTTTTAACTGTGTTTTTGTTTGTATTGTGTTTGTATATTAAATGAGTAGTTTAAATTGCTATGAAATAACTACAAAAATGATTAGTAATATTAATATTAAATATTGTTAATTATTATTTTGCGGCCCGGATTGCGTTATATTTTTAACGTCAGTTGCGGGCCGGAGGGAGGGGGAGGGAGGGCCGTAAATGGCCCGCGGGCCGGCAGTTTGAGACCCCTGCTTTAGGGTCTTAATGAAAAGTCTCTAATATACTTTGATTAAAAATTCTCAATGGTTTGTAAAACAACACCCTTTTTACCTTGTCAAAATCAGCTCAGCAAAAATCATCTCATTCTAAGGGGTTGTTCCTTTAAATGCAAATGAGCTCTGCTCACCCCGCCCCTCTCTTCTCTCTGTGAAAAGACGGTCTTGTTTACATTAGCCGCATTTAGCCGCTAAACTTCCTAGCTACCACGTTATAAGGAAAGGCGATCGCAAAGATACATAAAAAACCCCTTATACTCACTTTTGCTTTAAGTGAAGCTGGATCATGAATGATTCGCGCGAACACAGACGGATATATGTAGATCGGGAGGTGCATTCCCTTCACAAACAAATGTAATCTACTGCATCTTCAGCGGCTCAGATGTCGGGAGTAAATGACGACCACTATGTTCACTATTACATCCAGCAACACAACACCTCAATCGCTCAATCGGAGATATTCTTGTCTAACTTACATCCCTGCTCCAGCATCGAAACAAACAGGGCGGACTGTGACAGCTGATTCGAGGTAAAACGCTCATGTCAATCAACTATCGTGGGAGCGGCCTCTGTTGGTGTGACGCTACAACGACAGGCATCTGAGAACGGCTCGATTTGAAAAAGGGGATATTATTTTTATAGATTAATTAAAAACCACTGCATGGATTTTTATCATTATAGGGTAGATCTGTACATACACTGCCAACACACATTAATGTTCAAACAACATGAAAAAGTGAACTTAGCATCCCATGACACCTTTAAGCCACCCCTTCCTCCTGACTGGCTGCAGCTGTGTAATCAGTGAGGTAGAGCATGGAAAATGTAGTCCAGGGTGATACAGTCAGTGTAGTATGAGAGTCAATATAATCCGAAGGCGACATCTGGTGGCGAGTATACGGTAGACCACGGACCGGATTCATGACACTGACCAACGTGTCTGTTTGCATCAGTCAGGAGATCTCCCGATAAATGTTGAGAACGTGATATCAGTATGCAACACTTTTGTTGTTGTTGTTGTTGTTTTTATACTTTTTTAGTCAACATTCTCACTAGTTGTGTGTTGAACTAAACTGCGAAATCCTCTTACATTGTTATAATTTACCCATAATAAAATAAAACATTCTGAGAACTTTTATTTTATTTATTTATTTATTTTTGCGAGGGTATTACAGCGCTGTAATGAAATAAATGTAATGTTTATATGATCTTAAAAAATTAAATATATAAACTTTGCTCACAAGCTTTACATTTTTACTGAAGCGCAAAGCCCGCGAAACTGCCATAGGGTATATAAACTGAGGTTTGAGCAAAGCGCGTGCACAGCCAGACTCTGTTCTGAGTGGATCGCCAGCTGTTAGTTTTTCCGAGGTAAGTTTCTTTAATTTGAAGTTTAAATTCATTTCCGTTGTGAGTCACACGTAACCCACTACAAATATCAATTACATAATTAAGAAAAGAAGTAATACAATTTAATTATATGATATTACTAACAGGACACAGTCTGAGGTAACTTTTTTCAAATCTGCCACTTTTTTTATGAAACCCATTAAATTTTGAAAAGCCTATTAAAAATTGACTGCCTGCCTTTTCAAGTAAATGTACATAATCAAGTAATATGCGCACTGTGGTTTTCCGTCTTATTACTGAAAATTAGAATATATTTTATGGACCCTTTTCATGTGATGAGGCGTTTTAACGGTCATCATCATGGTAAATCCTTGACATTTTTCATATTTGGATTTTTTTAAAAAACGCTTGTACATTTATAACACTATAACACTATACTTTGTATTATATCACCTTTGTGTCAAGTTACAAAAAACGAGTTAACGCGGTCACACTAGACTTTCAGCATGCATGCGGCAACGGTCGTTATATGACGTCATGCTCTGCAGCGTCTTTTTAAAGAGACGCTGCAGAGCATTAACACATGACATACGTTGTAATACATCTAAAATATAAAAACATATAAACTACTACATTTTACCTCATAAATGTAAGTCAATGGAACGAAAAGTACAGTGTAACGCACCTTTAATGCAAGGGTGTTTCTAATGCAGCGTCTATGGGAGGGACAGTAAATTTGACAACGTTCTCTTCTCTGACTGCCGGTATCAGTCTCGCTCAATTTTTTCCTTTGATTGAAAGTCATGAAAACACTATTGTGGCATTTTTCTTTTGTTATTTGAGCAAATAGGATGCAAAAATATATTTGTGGTACTGTCCCATTCACTGCGATCGGATTTACTCAACTATGACGACTTTCGCTCTGAGAAAACAGGAAATGCGAGAAAGGGCCATTCCTAAGTTAAATAAATACCATTAAGTGTTGTTAACTATGTGTGACGTCATTTTAATTTGAGGTTTGACAAAGGCTGTGACCGCTCTCTCTCTCTCTCTCACTTCCGGTGTGAGTGTTGAGTGCGAGTGGACGGAGTGGTGTGAGTGAATCCCTTTTTTTCTTTTTTCTCTACGCTGTTTGTTTATTGCACTTTTTGCCTTCTCTTCTGTTCTCTCTGTTGTGTTATACTTAGGGCCGCGTGCTATCCGTCTTTAGGAAGCATGTCGGTTCAACGAGTACAGGGCTTGTGCTCACTTACGAGACGACACGCAATTAAGGTGGCGTCCGGGGTGAGCGTGGAGGACTGTTGTTTGGCTGTTGGGGAAGTGGTTGGACATTCCGGTATTTTATCCGCTTCCAGGATGAATAATGCGATTGTGTTTTTTTTGGATAGCGTAGATAAAGCAAACGATTTGGTACAGCAAGTAATTGTTATTGGAGGAGAATTTGTCTCAGTTCTCCCACTTTCTTTACCTGCAAAAAAGGTAACTCTATCTAACGTGCCACCTTTTGTGAGTGATGAGATTTGAACACAAGCTTTGTCATGTTACGGTAAATTGGTGTCTCCAATAAAAAAGATACCGATCGGTAGTGAATCGCCTTTATTGAAACACGTAGTTTCTTTTAGGCGATTCGTCTACATGATCATCCCAGATGATGCAGACCTAGATTTAACACTTAATTTTCAGATTGATGAGTTCAGCTACACCATTTTTGTTACTACTGGGAAGATTAAGTGTTTTGGATGCGGAAAAACAGGACACTTGATTTGAAATTGCCAGAATAAAAATATTGAAGGTGAAAGAGATAATGAGAAAGCACAAGGTAGTGAAGATAACGGTGTAGTGGAGGCTGCCGTAGTGGCGGGGGGTGAAGTTTCGGCCGTGACAGGGACCGATGAAAACCCTTCAGGGGAGTTTCTGCCAGAGCCAGGCTCATCTCGGAGTGAACAGTCTGTTTTAATTTCTAATATACCCGTAGCTACTGTTTCTAGTGTTTCAACGAGTTTGACTTCTCTGTCAAATAAACAAAAAGGAAAGTACAGTCACTGAACATGCTCGAGTTGCTGTTACTGAAAGTTGTGAGGAGGGACAGTTAACAATGGAGCAGGAACAGGTTCTTTTAAAGACCCCTCAAAAAAGAAAAATGAAAAACAAGTCACAAGATGCGAAAATAAGTAAAACTGATGAATTACAAGAGAATGAAACGCAAGACACAGAGAGTGATAGTGATTCCTCTGAATGTAGTGTGAGTTTCTCACAAAGCGAACCCACTGCTCGTAGTTATGAACTTGAGGACATAAAATTGTTCCTCAGATCAACTAAAAACAAGAGAGGAGTGCAAGTACAAGAATATTTTCCTGATTTTAAACAATTTGTTGAGAGAGCAAAAAGTTTGATGGTTAGAGACTGCTTTACCAATAAAGAAGTTTATAGATTAAAAACAAATTGTGAGAAACATCAGCAATGCCCTAAATAATGATGATGTTTGATATGAATAGCAGGAGTAGTTCTCTCTCTTGGTTTTGTAGGATGTCTTTTCTTTTTTTTTTCCTTTTTATAATGAGTGACGTGCATCTTGCTTCTTTGAATGTTAATGGTGCAAAGAATATTAAAAAAAGAGGAAAAATTTTTGAAGAAATGGAACAGAAAAATATTGATATAGCTTTTTTACAAGAGACACATAGTAGTTCCGACAATGTTGTTGATTGGATGAAAGAGTTTAGTGGAATACCTGTTTTAAGTCATAGTTCTACTTTAAGTGGTGGAGTTGCCATTTTGTTTAGTAGGAATTTTAAACCAATTTCATATGACGTAAACAAAATTGTTAAAGGTAGACTACTAAAAGTTAGAGCTATTTACAAAAGGTTTGTTTTTGTTTTTATTTGTATTTATGCTCCAACTGCTCCTGTGGAAAGATTATTGTTTTTAGACACCCTCTGCTCAACTTTACAGAATTGCTGTACTGAGGAGTTTTTGTTTTTAGGGAGTGATTTTAATTGTGCTGAGCTTGATATTGACAGAAATCATGTTGAACCTCACATTGTCAGGGATCAGGCAGGATTCAGTTGCAGGTTAAACAATGACTTTTATTAGAGTTAAAGTGCAGGGGAAAACGTGGAACGCTTCAGCGAACAGTTCGTGATCAATAGTCCAATATCCCGGAAGGGATGAGAGAAATGGCCGGCGGATGCCGCGACAGCGGTGGGGGAGACGAAGCCGACGAACCGGGACTCGCTAATCTGAGCGAGGGCAGATTATAGTCCACGGAAACCTGGACGCACAAGGAGCAGCAGAACAAACTTGCAGCTAGAAGCACTGGAGCCTGAACGAGACGAGACAAGACAAGACGCTTAACAATAGTTTTGGCAGTCAGAACAACGGAGTAAACCATAACAGTCTGACGAGAGACAGAGAAACACAGGGAGCTATAAGGGAAGATAATAATGAGCTTAATGAGAACCCGGTGAGAACTGAAGCGCTAACAAGCAAGAAAACAAGGGGGGAGGAGAATAACCACGCGGACAACGAGCACATGGTGAGCTGTCAAAACAAAGACACAAAACACATCACAGCACAAACACAACCGCAGAGACACAGGTGATCAAACCCGAGACCTGACACACATGGCTTCACGGAAGCATTTAATTCACTTCATTGAAAAATTTGATTTATGTGATGTTTGTAGAGCTCTAAATGGTAATGAGAGACAATATATATGGGCTCATACACGTGATAATTGTTTATCTTTAGCCAGATTAGACAGGTTTTATGTTTTTAAGCACCACTTGAACATGTTTAAAAAATGTTGTATCACCCCACTACCATTTTCTGATCATAGTATGGTGAGTTGTAAATTTATTTTAAATTCAGTGAAACCGAAAAGTGCATATTGGCATTTTAATTCAAATCTGTTAAATGATAAATTCTTCACTGAATCATTTAAAATCTTTTGGAAGGGTTTTAAAAAGACAAAGTCCTCTTTTAAATCTATTCAACAATGATGGGATTATGGTAAGGTCCAAATAAAACAGTTTGCACAGCAATACACTCACAATGTCACAAAAGATTTAACTCGCTCAAAGGTTGTTTAGATAAATGGAAGTGGCTTTTACCTAATATGTCTTTTAGAGGTAGAACACTTATTGTTAATAACTTGGTTGCTTCACTTTTATGGCACAGACTGGCATGTATTGATCCCCCTGCAAAACTGATGGCTGATATTCAAGCGTTTTTTGTTGATTTCTTTTGGGATAAACTTCATTGGATTCCACAGAGCGTTTTGTATCTACCCAAAGAAGAAGGCGGCCAAGGATTAATCCATTTACAGAGCAGGATTGCAACTTTCCGGTTACATTTTATACAAAGATTTCTAGATGGACCAGTGAATGTAAGCTGGAGAGACGTTGCTTGCATTATACTACAGACTGTTGGAAATTTTGCTCTGGATAAATCTCTTTTTTTGATGGACCCCAAATGTTTGAATCTTTCACACCTGCCTCTTTTTTATCAGAATCTCTTTAAAGTGTGTTGTTTTTTTTTTTTGTTTTTTTTATATTCAAAATACCGAGAATTTTCATTCCATTTACTGGTTATTAAGGGAGCCTTTGATCTGCAAGGCAAGCCTGGACATTTCTTCCACTCTTTTACTGGGATTCAGCAAGGTGCTACAAAATTCAGGAGTTTTTGTTTTAGGTCACTTACTGTCTTTAACTGGACCTCATTTTAAGGACATAGAGGCTGTTGCCTCGCTCAATTAATCGTTTTTTAACTAAACTGACAGAGGCCTTTACAAGTGAAGAGAAGATGGTTCTGGAGGACTTTTTTTCAGGGAATAATATCCCTGACAGTGAAGACCCCTTCCCCTGTTTGACAATCCAGCCTTTTTTTGGAAAATGCTCAGGTATTTTTTTAAAACATGGAAGATCCCATTTTGTTTATTTTCTTTCTTGTACAGGAAAGGAATTGTATAAAATGTGTGTTCATGTTCTTAACAAGAAAATGCTTGACAAAAGAAATGACACCCCATGGCGTTCAGTTTTTAATTTATGTGATGATGTAAAACCTGAATGGAGAGTGTTATATGAGCCACCATTATCAAAGAAAACAGGAGATTTGCAGTGGAGGATTCTTCATGGAGCCATTGCGGTTAATTCTTTTATTTCTGTCTTGGACTCCAAGAATAACTCTGGTTGTCCTTTCTGTTTTCAAAAAGAAAGTTTTTCATGCTTTCATGAATTGTTCTAGACTTAAACCTTTATTTGTGTTGGTTCAAGAAATGTGTAAAAACTTCAGTGAGAGTTTCTATCCTGAAACCTTTATTTTTGGTTTTAAGTATGCACAGAAAAAACACATTGTGTTTCAATTACTGAATTTTATTCTTGGCCAAGCGAAATTGGCAATTTATATGAGTAGGAAAAGTAAAATAGAGCAAGGGTGCAATGATGATGTGGTTATGGTTTTTAGGTCTCTACTCAAAGTGAGAATACTGACTGATTTTAGGTTTTATTTTGCTATGAATGATCTGCTATAAAATGAAATGGTGTAGCCATGATGTGTTATGTTCAATAGTTGATGATGATTTGTTTTTTGTTTTTTTTGCTTTTGAGTGGTTTTACACACACACACAAAAAAGCTTTGTGAAAATGTAATTTGATGTATTTTGGTCTTTTTGTGAATAAAGTTTTTTTTCAAAGTCTCTCTCTCTCTCTCTCTCTCTCTCTCTCTCTGTCACTTCTGAAAAACAACGTAACAGACACAGGTCCGTAAGATCACAAGTGCACATGAAGTGTTCCAACTGGATATGAGTTCTGGAAGACCAAGAAAACTCAGGAGTGTCTTGTCTGCAGCCCTGGTGAAAAAAACAGCATTTGCTGGTACGTATGTTTTGATGCTGGTTTAAGATGGTCCTTTGCTGGTTTATGCTGGTCCTTGACCAGCAACATGACCATCATAAGCCAGCATAAACCAGCTAAGGACCAGCTTAAACCAGCATCAAAACATACCTACCAGCACATGCTGTTTTTTTCACCAGGGCACAGTTTTCACACTTGGTCCTTTTCAGGGGTCTGAGCACAGTTCACGTGATTTTTGGCCCATATGTGAACACTCCAAACGATATCAGACCCCTCAGAAGCGAACCAAACCGAGACCATTTCGGGAGGTGGTCTGAGTACGGTTCGCTTTTGGCTAAAGGTACGGTTCACTAAAAATGTGCGTTGTGACCACAAATCTACCCAGGCTCACTTGATTTTTCCATTCGCGAATTCCGATGTAGTTTGGTCATCAGAAGTTTCCGTACAAATCAGCTGTGTTTCCTCTGGCAGATCGCTACAAATTATTCGCTCACAATGTACACTCGTTTATTTTCATTTAAACCAATTTCAAACTGTGTAAGAGTGACGCAGCTGTGTGCCTTGCCAGTTGAAACTTTTTGATATGTTTTAACTACACCCTCTTTAGCGTCTATTGTGTCAAAACACCCATGTTTACATATACACAGTTGGTTTTCTCTCAATCGAACGTAAACATCTGAGAAAGTAACTGCATGTGTATTAATATACTGATCTGTGCATTACTGTAGTTCTAGTACAGCAGCTTAATATGAGAATTACGATTAATATTTTATTTTTTTTCAAAAGACAAGTATTGCCATATAGCGTAATGTGATTATTAAAATTTAAAAGGGTATGATTTTATTATTTAGCACAAAAGGGTTAAATAAACTATACATTCAGCTCATTAGAAGCTCCACCCTCTCACAATCTTTACCTTTTACCAGGAGGTGACTAGTCTTATGATTTCTCCATTACATATTATACTGAAAGCTAAAAGGAGTGTTGTGGAGATCAGAGAAGGACATAAATTAGGATTTTGGAGAAGTGTATTGAACAGAATTGATTTTAATTGTAATTGTAATTGTTATTTCCAAACAAAAGTTCAGACAGTGAAAGTTAATTCACGATTGTTGCAGCTTTTACACGAAGAGGAAATGGATGCAAAATCTTCTGAAGATCTTTCTTGTCCCGTGTGCTGTGAAATCTTCAAGGATCCTGTTCTTCTGTCCTGTAGTCACAGTATTTGTAAAGAGTGTCTTCAACAGTTCTGGAAGACCAAGAAAACTCAGGAGTGTCCTGTCTGCAGGAGAAGATCCTCAAAAGAGCTGCCTCCATGAAATCTAGCGTTAAAAAACTTATGTGATTCATTGATAAAGGAGCAAAATGAGAGACGTTCATCAGGATCTGAGGAGATCTGCAGTTTACACAGTGAGAAACTTAAACTCTTCTGTCTGGAGGACAAACAGTCTGTGTGTTTAGTGTGCAGAGACTCAGAGAAACACGTCAGTCACACATTCAGACCCATCAGTGAAGTGGCTTCGTCTCATAAGGTAAGACACATTTCTTTCATTTCATATGCTAAGCACAGTGCTTTGCTAATAATATTCGCAATAGATCAGTTGTGTGTACAAGAGAATGTTTATTCTTTAGTTAAATAACAAAACTATTTATGACCTGCAAATTTCAGGAACAAATGGGACAGTTTCTTTAGAATGAATATACAACATACAATTAACAGTAACTATAAAAACTTTCAGACATACTAAACCTCATAAGTTTCATCTCTGATTTTCATCTTAACTTGTAGGAGGAACTGAATACAGCACTGACATCCCTACAAAACAAGCTCAAACATGTAGAAGAAATGAAAGCAAATTGTAATAAAACAGTTCAACACATCAAGGTGAGGATATCGAGTAAAGAGTCAAACATTCACAGAGTTTATGATGGACATTAGTGGAGTGAGTGTTAATGCAGATCTGACTGAAGTGAATGTGATGTGATTTCAGTCTCAAGCTGAGCACACAGAGCGTCAGATTAAAGAGGAGTGTGAGAAGCTTCATCAGTTTCTCAGCGATGAAGAAGAAGCTACAATCACTGCACTGAGAGAGGAAGAGGAGCAGAAGAACCGGATGATGAAGGAGAAGCTGGAGGAGATGAACAGACACATCTCAGCTCTTTCACACACAATCAAAGACACTGAGGAGATGATGAAAGCCAATGACGTCTGCTTTCTGAAGGTGACAACTGAATTTAGCTTCATCGTTTGTGCACAAAACAACTTTTCAATCACTCAACCAATGATCAAACTCTTAATTTGAATATGAGAGAAAATGAGCAGTTATGAGTGTTTGCACGTCCTGGTGTTGCTGAGTTAGATCTGTTCCTGAGTCAACATATTTTGTTGACCCTGGGACAACATTTTAATCCAAAAATTTAATCTTGACCACATCCATACACCTAAACTTAACCTTACCCATGAGTAATCCCTAAAATCAGAGGAAATTATAGATGAATGACACTGATGTACAAGCACCAAACACTGATTGTAAGCCTAAACTTCACAACAACTATAAACTGATTTTTCAAATCTGATTGGTTAATCACAATGTTGTTCTGGGGTCAACAAAGATGTTGATCCAGGAACATGTCGTACTTGGTAAAATCAGGTTCTGCATGAGTGTCTGATGAGATATTAAAATGTTTTTCAAACTCTGTATTCTTTATTTTCCAGAACTTTACCATCACGATGGGAAGGTAAGTTGATCTGCTTGTGTTTCTTCTCTCAGTGAATCTGATCTCAAATCCACTGCAGTTCTGACTCCTGAATGTTCTTCCAGAGTCCAGATCTCACAGCCGGATCCACAGATGAGTTCTGGAGCTTTGATTCATGTGTCACATTACTTGAGTAACCTGCCGTTCAGAGTCTGGAAGAAGATGCAGGAAACTGTCCAACACAGTGAGTCTCCAGCAGATTTGACACCAGTACTGGTAATCTACAAAGATTAATAATTTTAGATATAAACAACAGACAGATTAACTGTAATGTCTGGAGCATGACAACAGAGTTGAGGATCCAAATGCAGCTTTTATTAAGAGCGTGGTCAGACAGGCAGGGTCAATCACCAACAAACAAGAACAGTCCAAGAGAGTAATCCAAAAAACAGGCATAAGGTCAGGGCGGGCAGCAAAGAATCAAAACACAGAAACAGTCCAAGATCAAAAACACGTAGGCGAGGAAACAAAGAAACACGGAAACTAGAAACACGCTACAGACTAACAACAATCGCCAAACTTGGAGAGTGAATGAGCAACTTATATACTAGACAAGAAGAACACATGACAAAACAAACCAATGAGAAGCAGACACATGCAACTGAGGAACCAATCAGAACATCACACACAAGGTGTGTTCGACTTAACGCAGCGATGCGCAGCTTGATCATATTCTGACTTGAAGCAGTGCATACCAGTTAGAACTTTTGTCCGACTTGAGGTGGAGCCGACGCCTCGTGACTGTCACGTGTGGCATTAAAGTACCGCGATAGCGATTCGAGAGCAGCCGACTGACTCTGCCGGTGCAGGAGCTCTGACGATGACACGGCTGTTTCACAATTGGCCAGATTCACCACATGACAACGATCACGTGTTTCGGGTTTATTCAAACATCCTCAAGTCCGATAATGCTCACAAATCTGTGTTTTTAGAACAGTAAAAGTGTTTTTACTGTAGTCACAATGTTATATTGAGTCACATTTATCATAAAACACTGATAAAAGCATATGTAACCCCACTTTATTAGTATTTAAATAGTATATGTTTATGTTGGACTTTATTGTTGTTTAGATGGCGCTGTATTAAGCAGTATATGAAAAGTGTTTCTGTTGCTCATGAAAATGCTTCTGAAACGTCTGTGTATTTGACAAAGATTGCATTTAATTCACTTCATCTGTGACAGAGCATGCAAACACCGCAAGAGCTTCACTAACGAGAGCAGAAAGTGTCCAACTTTTTCAACTCCGCCCATGACTGCTCTCGGCTACTCTCGCTGATTGCCATCTGTAGCCGTAGATGAAGTCGAACACACCTAACGACAAGGGAGACACATGACCAGATCACATGAGGGGCAAGGAACACATGGCAAATGAAGTCCAGGAAACTATAGCAAGAGTCCGGACTGGAGTGCCCTTAAATGGAGTTCATGGGCACTCCAGCTGGAAATTGTAACATTAACATTTGATAAAAATACATTTAATAATCACTATGAAGTTGAGATGAATGTGAACTGTATTTCATAAGATCATACAGCCAGGGATGAGCAGATACATACATACTACATACTATTTTGTATTTAAATACATTTAATCTTAGTATTTTTGTATTTTCAAAATACATAAAATACTTTTTGCCAATCAACCTCTTTATTAGACTGCTGATTTCCTGTATCAACAAATATATACACAAATACTAAATACAAACATGCTAAGATTAAATATATTTAATGTCCACAAACACAGTCTGTTCCTCATGTTTATGTATTTAGGTTTACATTTCTAATAGCATCATTTTTTATCCTCTAATCTGATTTTATTCTCTTTGCAGCTCCATTGACTCTAGATCAAAACACAGCACATCCTAAACTCACACTCTCTACTTATCTGACCAGTGTGTCGTACGGTGATGTATATCAAAATCTTCCTAATAATCTAGAGAGATTTAACACGCATCCATGTGTTCTGGGTTCTGAGGGGTTTAACTCAGGAACACACTGCTGGGATGTGGAGGTTGGAGACAATACATACTGGATTGTTGGAATAACCACAGCATCAAACCAAAGAAAGGGAGAGGTTTTCTTTAACAGTAATGTCTGGTGTGTGCGGTACATGAACAGCAAGTACAGCTCACAATCCCCAGAGCAAAGTTTGACTTACTTCACTGTTAAAGAGAATCTGCAGTGTGTGAGAGTTCATCTGGACTATGACAGAGGAAAGGTGTCGTTCTCTGATCCTCTAACTAACATCTGTCTGTGTACATTCACAACAACCTCCACTGAAACTGTGTATAAATTCTTATTTAATCGCTGCACAACTACACCTCTGAGGATCTTACCAGTTAAACTGATTGTAACAGCAGAAAATCACAGTTAAATCTGATTCTGCTATTAGATAAATTCATTAAAAGTACAAGAATTCACTGTTTATTGTTTTACAAATGATGATCCAACAGCAACACTGCAATCGAAGGAAATGGGTCTCATTTATCAATCACACTTTAATTATACAATTACAAGTAAATACAAGTAAAAGCAGTATAGTACAGTATAGTAAAAGTAATTTAAAAACAATAAATTCAATAACTAACTATACAATGAATACAGTAATTAAATATGTTTATATAGACATTTACAAAGATATGTAAGTAAAATAAAGTGTTTATAGTAATCTTCTTGCCAATTAAATCCTCACTGAAATTATGCATTTCAATGCATTTAAAGTACAAGTGCAGTGACAAAATAAGACATAATACCATGCAGGCTACAAGATGAAAGAAAAAAAAAAAAACACTGATGAGGATGCACCAGGACCCAGTTGTTAATTGGATTTGAGATGTGCTCATTTAGACTTAAAAATGAATGTGAGATTGCAGTTGATTGTGGAGTGATGGGGTTTAACAGGATTAAATGATTGGACACGTCAGGCATACGACACTAGACAAAAGTCTGACATTTTCACTAGAGCTATGAAAATATTGTTCATATTGTTGTAATATATATATATATATATATATATATATTATTTAATGTAAGTTTGCTTATATATATATATATATATATATATATATATATGTATGTATAAGCAAACTTACATTACATAATTAACTAACTAGGAGAAAATATGTCACCAAAGGAACAGAAAATGTGCTTATTTGTAGAGCTGCTTTATTATCTCTTTTTATTTACTTATTTTTTTTTTCCACTATTACTGTTTCCGACAGTAAACAGTGAAATAAGAAATCACACTAGTCACAGCACTGAACTCTGAAATCAATCAGATCTTTTCACACCACTTAGTTAGTCATATATACAATTAGTTACGACTTACGATTTTCTTTATTGCTATGGATCAAAAGAAAATTAATTAGGAACGTGATACATGGTATGAACAGTGTATAGTCAAACAGTGTATATTTGTTATCAGACTCATGATTTAACTATTGTTAAAAAATAACTATTGTTCTTAAATATTTAATAACTTTTGAACCGCTCATCCAATCTTAATGCTTTAAAAAAGCATTCACTTTTTTCCCTGTACTACGTTTGTCTCATTTGGATATTCAGAGACTCCGTCGTGAACGTGATTACGTCATCACATTTTGATCGCATTGATTTGTCAGAGGAAACCATCCCAGGTTACGACTGTAACCCTGGTTCCCCGAAGGGAACGAGACGCTGTGTCATCAAAAACGCTAGGGGAACGCCTCCAGCGTGAGCACGCTCTGAAATCACATGTGTAATCAGTCCAATAGAGAAGCGAGACGTCATGGGCGGGTGACGTCACGGACCAGGAAGCTTAAAAGCACGTGCGCCGGCACCAGCATTCAGCTTCATGAGAAGCGAAACGCCAGCAGGGATGCAGGAAGTAGGGCCTGAGACGCAGCGTCTCGTTCCCTTCGGGGAACCAGGGTTACAGTCGTAACCTGGGACGTTCCCCTTCAGAAACTCGAGCTGCGTCATCAAACACGCTAGGGGAACGCTATACCCACGCCGCCCTAGTTACAAGTCCCTGCCTAGTGTGTGTGTTAGGACAGGAGAACAGAGGAGCCAGGAGCGACTCGCAGGTCTAAATCATAAAACCTGACAAAGGTAAGGGGCGAGGACCATCCCGCAGCGTTGCAAATGTCCTGCATAGGGACACCAGAAAGAAAGGCCTTAGAGGCAGAAATGCCTCGAGTAGAATGGGCCTTAACCCCCAAGGGAGAGGGAAGGCCCGAAGACTCATAAGAGAAAGTGATGGCATCCACGATCCAGCGGCTAAGAGTTTGCTTAGAAGCAGGGAGGCCCTTCTTAGGGGGGCCGTAACAGACGAACAATTGTTCAGATTTTCTCCACAGGGCAGATCTGTGAACGTATGTGTCTAGTGCTCGAACTGGACACATACAGTTAAGCTTTTGCTGGTCCGGATCCCGAAAAGGGGGAGGACAAAAGGCCTGAAGTACAACGGGCCATGGTGGTACAGAGGGAACCTTCGGTACAGACCCTGGTCTAGGGTACAGAAAAACTTTGGCCATACCAGGGGCAAAGTCCAAATGTGAAGGGGCCACAGAAAGGGCCTGAAGATCTCCTACTCTCTTTAGCGAAGATAAAGCTAAAAGAAGAACTGTCTTAATTGACAATAAATGATCAGAGGACTCTTCGATAGGCTCAAAGGGGGGCCCACAAAGAGCCTCTAGCACCACGGCGAGGTCCCAAGTAGGGACCCGAGGTCGTACAGGAGGCCTCAGCGCACCGCGGAGGAAATGTACGACAAGGGGATCCTTGCCCACTGAAGTGCCACCGAGAGGGGTGTGGTAGGCCGCAATAGCCGCCACATAAACCTTCAGGGTGGAGTGGGCTAACCCTGTGGAGAACCGATCCTGCAAAAACTACAGCACTGTACCAACTGGGCAGTTAACTGGGTCTTGCTGGCGGTCTCCACACCATGAAGTGAAAAGTTTCCACTTCAGGGCGTACAATTTCCTCGTGGAGGGAGCTCTGGATTGGAGGATGGTCTCAACAACCTCAGTTGAGAGACCGGAAGCTACGAGGTGTGCCCCCTCAGGGGCCACACCCATAACTTCCACAACTCCGGGCGAGGGTGGAAGATGGTGCCTCCCGCTTGCGAGAGGAGATCCCTCCTGACGGGAATCTCCCATGGAGAGCCGTCGAGGAGGGAAATTAGGTCCGAGAACCATGCTCGGGCCGGCCAGTACGGGGCTACTAATAGAAGACGGACCCCGTCCCGGCGCACCCTCTCCAGAACTCCTGGGAGCAGAGCGATCGGGGGAAAAGCGTACAGACGAAGCCTCGGCCACGTCTGTACCATGGCATCCAGCCCCAGTGGAGCTGGATGAATCAGAGAGAACCAGAGGGGACATTGCGCATTCTCCTGAGTCGCGAAGAGGTCCACCTGAGCCTGGCCAAAAACTCTCCAAATCTGCTTCACCACCTCGGGGTGAAGCATCCATTCCCCGGGCCTCGGCCCCTGCCTCGACAGGATGTCTGCTCCCATATTGAGATGCCCAGGAATGTAAACTGCTTTCAGTGAGAGGAGTTTGTCCTGGGACCACACAAGGATCTGGTGCGCCAGCTTGTACAAGGGGCGCGAACGCAGACCTCCCTGGTGGTTGATATAATAGACCACCGCTATGTTGTCGGTGCGCACCAACACATGGCGGCCTATTAGGTCTCCGAATCCCACACCACGCCCAGATAAGTGGTTCTCTGTAATGGAGACAGCACACTTTTCTTGGCGTTCAGTCTCAACCCCAGCTGTTTCATATGAGCGAGAAAAACATCTCGATGTTGAACCGCCATGTGCTCCGAATGAGCCATAATCAACCAATTGTCGATGTAATTGAGTATGCGGATGCCCCGGAGTCGCAGCGGAGCCAGAGCAGCATCCACACACTTCGTAAAAGTGCGGGGGGAGAGTGCTAGGCCGAACGGAAGAACCCGATATTGGTATGCTTCGCCCCTGAAAGCAAACCTTAGGAACTTCCTGTGTTGAGGAAGGATGGAGACATGAAAATAAGCGTCTTTCAGATCTATTGTCACAAACCAGTCCTCGGACCTGATTTGTGACACAACTTGACTGACTCAACATTTTGAACTTCAGCCGCATGACTGAGCGGTTCAACTGTCTTAGATCTAAAATAGGTCGCAGGCCCCCATCCTTCTTCGGAACGATGAAGTACCGGCTGTAGAACCTGGATTCTCTGTCCTGAGGAGGAACCCTCGATGGCCTCCTTCCTGAGGAGAGTTGCTACTTCTTGTTCCATTACCAGACCCTGCTCAGGGCCCACCACAGTGGGAAAGACCCCGTTGAAAGGAGGAGGCGGAGCACCGAACTGAATGCGATAACCCCGCTCTACAGTGTGCAGGACCCATGCAGATACATTTGGCAGTAGTTTCCACGCTGCCAGATAATCTACTAAGGGAACCAGCCTCTCGAGACTGGTCTCCGGATGTTTTTGAACTGCTAGATCGGTGCCCTGTAATGGCGCCCCAGCAGGAACTAACCGAACTAACTGTTCTAGAGACCCCCGCAGGGGGATGGGCTCGCCGGAGACATTGGTCTCCTGAGGGCACTGAGGAGAGACGGACACCGTGGAATGCGGTGCTACCCGCCCCTCCCCAGCAGGGGCTGCCCTCAGCGGTCCTGCACAACCGTCAGGACCGCTTCGCCGAGGACTTCTTCGCCTGAAGCACAACCCTCAGGTCGGGCCTCAGCTTAGAAGTCCCCGGCTTAGAGCGCCGCTGATCTCGGTCCCGCTGCGGAGGAGCACGAGAGGCGACGCTCTGCTTTTGACTCGCCCTATGCGAGGAGCTGGCACTCGGCTGGGGCTGCTCCCGCCCAGCAGCCCCAAGAGCTAGAACGCGACGAGGGAGGAACCGCTGAAACGCCGCCGCTTGTTTACGGGCCTCCTGGTACCTGTCGACGACGGAATTGACGGCGTCGCCGAACAGGCCAGAAGGCGCAACCGGGCGTCTAGTAGGAAGACCCTGTCTTTCTCCTTCATGTCAGACAGGGTCAACCACAGATGTCTCTCCGCCGCCACCATAGCTGCCATAGACCTGCCGATGGCACGGGCGGTCTCTTTGGTGGCGCGGAGAGACAAATCAGCGGCTCTCCTTAGCTCAGAAATGTTATCTTTGCTAATCTCGTCGCTCTCGTCTATCTCTTTCAGCAGATCAGCCTGATATGCCTGCAACACCGCCATTGTGTGCAGACAAGAACCAGCCTGACCTGCTGCCGAGTACCCCTTACCCACTAGCACTGATGTTGTACGCAGCGGCTTAGTGGGTAAGACCGGAGCCTTTAGAGACGATGAGACCTCAGGAGACAGATAGCTAGCAAGCGTCTGTTCTACCCGAGGGATCGCTCTATAACCGCGCTCTGTTGTCCCCACCACGTTTCCATAATAATCAGAGGCGGGGACAAAGAGACGGGCCGAGTATGGTTTACCCCACGATCTCGACACCTCGGTGTGGAGATCGGGGAAAAACGGCAGGCTCCGGTGTGAAGGAGGCGGCCTATTACGCAGGAAGCGTTCATCTAGTTTGCTTCGCTGCGGTTTGGCTTGTTTCTCGGCGGGCCAATCGATGTTTAATTTAGCAACCGCTCGAGTAACCACCTCCAAAAGCTCCTCATATTGGGGCAAGTGTGGGGTCACCCCAACGCTTTCAGATTCGACCTCCTCAGAGGAAGAAAAAGGGAGTGTTGAGGCTGTTCCCTGGGTGGAAGGAACCGCAGAACGGGCTTCCGAACCCTGAGAACGGGCCCCGGATCTACCAGGTGAGGAAGGAGATAGGGGTTCACCCGTCTCCATTTGAACAAACTCAAAGTGAAAGTAAAGTGTGTCGTGCGTGCATGAAAACAAACACAAAATAACACATTTGCATGACAGCATTCTCTGAAACAGCACAGAAAAACACACGACAGAGCACTTTGACACAAAACAAACCCAAAACAAGGATGAAACAGCGGTATATACTGGATAAAGCACTGGAATTGCTGAGTTATGTTTTTATGTGTCTATGCGCTGTCCCGGGAAAACACGGAATACAGTCAGTGGATCGATCCATTTGTTATATTATTGAAATTCTCCTTATATAGTTTATAAAGATCATTTGAACTATTTTTTTCTGTTGCACTCTAGCTGCAAAAAATTTTTCTGAAGACAATCACCTATTGCACCATTAAAGTTTACTGATTCAAGTATTAATTACAAACCCAATGTGCCCTTAATTTTGACTACACAAACTAAAAACTATTTTCCATGATGATTTTTTACTGGTGTTTTACCTGTATTCTGAATTTTGCTGTGTTTTAGAGTTAAAGGAAATGCCTGTAAATGTAACAAAGCATGTCCTGACAGAAAGACTTGTCAGTCTTTTTTCAAAGGCTGAGGCTTAGTAATTAGACTGCAAGTAATCACTGAAGAGAGTAAACGTTGATCACACTTTTTATTTATTAATACAAGGCCTAAAACAACCAAGAGAAACTACTGCAGTATACTTCTGCCCCACAAATGCAATAATAAGTTAATACAATGAATGATTGGTCAAACTGAACCATTAAAGGAGACCTGTTATCCCCCTTTTTACAATACATAATTTCAGGTGTCCCCAGAATGTGTCTGTGAAGTTTCAGCTCAAAATACCCCACAGATCATTTATTATATCATTTTGAAAAAGCCTATTTTGAGTGGAAGCAGAAACAGGCTGTTTTAGTGCATGTCTCTTTAAATGCAAATGAGCTGCTGCTCCCCGCCCCCTTTTTCAGAATAGGGCTGTGCCTTTACAGCTTGTATCTCAGATGCTCTGCTAAAAAACATCTGTATTGGTTTGATTATCATGTCTATAATGCGCTTTAAACCATATTAGATTAAACTTCTGATATAGGGTTTTCTGAACACACATCTCTGAAAAACACACACAGAAATCAGCTGTCACATGGCATGTGAGTACTAAACTAAGTTCTCTTTAATGTCCTATTGCTTCGCTTGCAAAAACAAAATTACAGCGCTGTGGGTGGAAACGTGCAGATTAAGGGGTGGTAATATCATAACACCAGATTGGTGGTTAATAAGACTTTCATTTTAAGTGAATTGTTTTTCACCCAGAACCTGGATTTTTTATTTCTTACTGAAACCTGGCTCTGTCCGGGAGATTTGAGCCCTTTCTCTGAACTTTTTCCATCTAACTGTTTGTTTTTTAATTCCCCACTCACAACTGGGCAGAGTGGCAGACTTGCCTGTATTTATAAAGATTTTACCTGTCGCTCTGTGGTGAGTAACAACTACAGCAGCTTTGAACTTCAATTGTTTGTTTTAGAACTTGGCGACCTGCTTTTGATAGCGGCAGTTTATTGAGTTTGTTGTGTTCCTGGGTCATGTGACTCTAAAATAGGACAAGCTTCTAATACTCTGTGATATTAAAGGGGTCATCGGATGCACATTTTCCACAAGTTGATATGATTCTTTAGGGTCTTAATTAAAAGTCTATAATATACTTTGATTAAAAATTCTCAATGGTTTTGTAAAACAACACCCTTTTTACCTTGTCAAAATCAGCTCTGCAAAAATCATCTCATTCTAAGGGGTTGTTCTTTTAAATGCAAATGAGCTCTGCTTGCCCCACCCCTCTCTACTTTCTGTGGAATGACGATCTTGTTTACTTTAGCTGCATTTAGCCACTAAACTTCCTAACTACCACGTTATAAGGAAAGTCGATTGCAAAGATTCATAAAAAAAATGCTTATACACACTTCTGCTGTAAGTGAAGCTGGATCATGAATGATTTGCGCGAACATAGACAGATATATGTAGCTCGGGAGGCGTATTCCCTTCACAAACAAACGTAATATACTGCATCTTCAGCGGCTCAGATGTCGGGAGTAAATGATGACCACTATGTTCATTATTACAACCAGCAACACAACACCTCAATCGCTCAATCGGAGATATTCTTGTCTAACTTACATCCCTGCTCCGGCATCGAAACAAGGAAAGTTACTGGACTGTGACAGCTGGTCTGAGGTAAGAGCTCATGTCAATCAACTATTGTGGGAGTGGCATCTGTCCGACAGGCATCTGAGAACGGCTCGATTTGAAAAAGGGGATATTATTTTTACAGATAAATTAAAAACCACTGCATGGATTTTTATCATCATAGGGTAGATTTGTACATACACTGCCAACACACATTAATGTTCAAACAACATGAAAGAGTGAAGTTTGCATCCGATGACCCCTTTAATATTCATGTTTGCTGCATGGATGATCACTCAGCTAAGAAGTTTACCCATTTACTGAATGCTTTTGATTTTTCTATTGGGGTCAATGTTCCCACTCGTAAAGGTGGCCATATACTTGACTTAGTGCTTCTGCTTGGACTTAGTATCTCTGAATTAGAAGTCTCCTTTATGGAGCGAATTTTGTTCCAGTATTCATCAAACAAATCCAGCATTTTGCAAATAAACACAATCTGATTTGCAAAGAAAAAAAACATGACTTTCAAACAAACGCAAAGTGATTCGCAAATACAAAACTCTATAAAGAAGAAGTTCACTTCCAGAACAAAAATTGACAGGTAATTTACTCACCCCTTGTCATCCAAAATGTTCATGTCTTTCTTTCTTCAGTCGTAAATAAATTATGTTTTTTGAGGAAAACATTTCAGCTTTTTTTTCTCCATATAATGGACTGATATGGTGCCCCGAGTTTGAACTTCCAAAATACAGTTTAAATGCGGCTTCAAACGATCCCAAATGCAGTTGTAAATGATCCCAGGCGAGGAAGAAGAGATTTATCTAGTGAAACGATCGGTAATTTTTATAAAAATAATACAGTTTATATACTTTTAATGTAAAATGCTTGTCTTGTCTTGCTCTGCCTAAACTGTTTTTGTTCTGGTTCATGACAGTTAGTGTATGTCGAAAAACTCCCATCTCATGTTCTCCCTCAGCTTCAAAATCGTCCTATATCGCTGTTTTACCTTTTTTGCTGAGGGTATTTGATCTTCTTTGCATGTTCACTTTGCAAAGACTGTGTCTGTACTTCTGCAGTGATCTAGGATGATTTTGAAATGATTCTTGAAGTTGAGGGAGAAAAAATGATTGGAGTTTTTCGACATACCCTAACTGTCTTGAGTCAGAATACACAGAGTTCAGGGAGAGAAAGACAAGACGAGCGTTCAAGATTAAAAAGTATTTAAATTGTATTTTTTTAATTAAAATAACCGATCGTTACACTAGATAAGACTCTTCGTCCTTGGCTGGGATCATTTACAACCGCATTTGGGATCGTTTAAAGCTGCATTTAAACTGCATTTTGGAAGTTCAAAATCGGAGCACCATATCGGTCCATTATATGGAGAAAAATGCTGAAATGTTTTCCTCAAAAAACATAATTTCTTTGCGGCTGAAGAAAGAAAGACATGAACATCTTGGATGACAAGGGGTGAGTACATTATCTGTACATTTTTGTTCTGGAAGTGGACTTCTCCTTTAAGAGAAAATGCAGTGGTATGGACAAATATATGTTTTGTGTGTTACAACTGTGAGACTCAGTTGCCTTTTTATGAGGAAACTTGGCTTGATTTTCTCACAAATGCAATTGAGCAACTTCCTTTTCCAAAAAAAACAGCAGATGGCGCTGTCGGTCAATTTACACTAGTCTCCTTAGACCCAAAACACCACTTTATATTTTCAGGGAATACAGCAGACCAACATGAGTGGGGAACAGGTGAGTTTCTGACTTACTATATCTATAATTAACCATTTAGATGTTTTCACAAAGTGACCCTGTACTGCAAAGTCAGTGAAATTCACAATAAGTGCTGTAAAGTCTTTAACATGATTGATTATTTCAAAAATCAGTAGAGACATGGCTAAACATTTAACTAAGCTGTCTTTCCCTATAACAACTGATCCATTCTCTGTATCCTCTGTTGAATCACAGGATATATACTTATGTTGATACAAGTGTTCAACATTTAAAACAATGCAGGGGTATAATAACAATATATCATGTCACAATATATTGTAATACTAAAATGCATATGTATTATGGAGAGTGACAATATTGAGTACCAAAAATGAAATCTTAGACAATTTAATTTAGTATCAGATATGGTAATATCATCCAAGAGGTAATCAATTATTATTAAAAAAACTGAAAACAAATCACATTATTTAGTACAATATCTAAAACGTTTGTGCAATCATTTGTGTCTAAAATAATTACGTATTTTTTAGCTAAGCAAAATGATGAATATTTCTCTTCTGATGTCACTCTTGTCCTGTGAATTGAGGAAAAGGATCAAGTTCACGCTGATATAATACTAAATTCAGCATTTTAATAAACAATGGTTTACCAGTATTTCAGAATGATTTTAACAATGATTAGAAAATAATATTTGGGGTTGAAGACCACACCAGCGTGTTTTGTCACGTTTTCTTGATGACCACGAAAATAATTAAAAATACAGATACATAAAAAGCTGAAATGTCTACTTTTAAATAAATTCAAATTGAAAATAAATATTCTCTGATTATATGATCCGAGTGAAAGTAAGAACAGATACAGTTTCTCCTGTCTCATCCGATTATTGCTAATGTGATCCTGCCTCATACTGACTGCTCTGTTCACATGTTAATGATCTGAGGTCAGTCAGGTAATCATGTAGTTGCCCCTGAAAATTGGCTTCAAAACATCAAGCTTCATCATAGAATTTAGCCTATACTTTCTTTTTCTGTGCATTGATGACGTGCTACATGGGTGAAGACAGACTCTGGACAGCAAGGACTCGGAGATGACGAATGTTTGCGTTTTGAAGAGCCACTAATATAATTCCTGACAGTAGCCTTTGATTCTTAACTTCATGAGTTAAAATGTTGTACAGATATATAAAAAGCTACATATTTTTAGATGGATTTTCCCAAACAGGCTATTGTCAGACTAAAATATGTATTTAGAGTAAAATATTGGTTGAAATATAACTATGCTATATGTAAACATAAATATAATAATAAACTATGATATCCCTTGTGAAAATTAAAGTTGCTTTTAGAATGTAAAAGTGTGGGTTACCATTTTCATAAAGGCAGCTTTACTACAAATACCATGGTATTTATTCATTTATTTAGATTATATTTTGGTACATTTACATAGCTGAATCACAATAAAGTTCACCTGAACTTAAACTAGTTCAATTATAGTAGCCTATTTGTATAATTAGATCAGTCAACTAGGTTGTCGTTTTATACTATATTTGTCTCCACTGTAGGCTGTGTCTCAACATATATAGCAGAGTGAAAATAAATCTTACCTGACCTAATGTAAAAACAAAATTCAAAACGCTTTTATTGTTGGTACACAGTTGTCGCTATCTACAATACATTTGCATTTTAGTATTACAATATATTGTGACATGATATACTGTTATTATACCCCTGCGTTGTTTTGAATATTGAACAATTGTATCAACATATGTATAGGGGTGAGCGGGGCACAACCTAACTTGCGACATATTTGTACTAGACAAGTGTGAAAATAACGTGGATAAAAAAATTATACTCTGAACCCTACATGGATTTACACAAACTAAGAGATTCAAAAAGTGTTAGGTTGTGCCCCGCGCTCCCCTATGTCCCACGATCCAACAGAGGATAAGAAGTACGGAGAATGGATCAGTTGTTACAGGGAAAGACAGCTTAGTTAAATGTTTAGCCATGTCACTACTGATTTTTGAACTAATCAATCATGTTAATAACTTTACAGCACTTATTGTGAATTTCACTGACATTGTAGTATAGGGTCGCTTTGTGAAAATATCTGAATGGTTAATTATAGATATAGTAAGTAAGTATAGTAGAAACTCACCTGTTCCCCACTCATATTGGTCTGCTGTATTCCCTGACAAGGTGAATGGGTGTTTCGGGTCTCAGGAGACCAGTGTAAATGCACCAACAGCGCTATCTGCTGTTTTTTGGAAGGAAGTTGCTCAGTTGCATTTGTGAGAAAATCAAGCCAAGTTTCCTCACAAAAAGGCAACTGAGACTCACAGCTGTAACACACAATACAAATATTTGTCCATACCACTGCATTTTCTCTCAAATAGAGTTTTGTATTTGCAAAACAGATTGTGTTATTTGCAAAATGCTGGATTAGTTTAATGAATATTGGCACAAAACTCACTCCATACTCCTTTTCATCAGTGTTTCATGAAGTGATGCCTTCTATTGCAGATTTTTGATTGATGACTCTATTCATTCTCTCAGATGATGTTGTAGAAGAGCAGAACAAAAGTGGAAAAAGGACCAGCTTCATGTTTCTTTTTAGATTTTTCAAAAGACTCTCTTTATAAATATCAGAAATCAGTGAAAAAAGCAAAATGTTGATATTTGTCAGATATTATTAATAAGAACTGCTCTAGACCAAAGACTCTCTTCAACATTATTACTGCTACTCTCAATCCTTTTGCCTGTCTTTTTCCTGGAGTTTCTTCTCCATCGTGTAAAGAATTTATTATTTTTTGATAGTAAGATTAGGGATCTCCAGTTGGGGATAACTTCCTATTTCTAATCTGCATTTTATCACCAAGATTGTGTTTTCACAATTACAATGTTTTTAGCTGAGAATTCAATGTTTGAAACATTTCAGTCAGGTTTTGGTAAATGTCATTCTATTGGTTTAAAGGTTCTTAAAGATATTTTAATATCATGTGATTTGGGTGATTTTGCAGTGCTCTTAGACTTGATGGCCACTTTTGATACAGTCAATCATGCTGTTCTCATTGATCGTTTAGAACATTGCATTGGTTTAAGAGGTGTAGCTTTAGATTGGTTTAAATCATATTTTACAAATAGGAGTTTTTCAGTCAAGATGGGTGATCTTCACTCAAACAATGATTGTTTGCCCTGTGGGTCGCCCAGGGTTTTATTTCGGTTCCTTTGCTCTTTTCTCTTTATATGCTCCCTCTTGGTTTGATTTTGGAAAACATGGTTTGTCATTTCACTATTATGCAGATGACATCCAGGTTTATTTGTCTGTCAAACAGGTTTATTTGTCTGTCAATTTTGTGAGTCTTGAGCCTCTTGTGGCATGTTTAGTGGATGTAAAAGTTTGTCTTTCTTTCTTTCTTTTTTTAATTTTCATTTGAAAAGAAAACAGAAATGATTGTTTTTAGTCCATCTGAGTTTTCAGATTCCCAAAATTGGATTTGGGTGGGATGTTTTTGTGTTTGAAACCATGTGTAAAAAACCTGGGTTTTATTTTTGATTGAATTGTCAAAGTTGTAAAATTTTGCTTCTTGTTCACAAATCTTTAAATGGTTTGGCCCCCACTTATCTCTGTGAGTTATTGACTGTGTATCAATCCACTAGATTCCTTTGATCTTCCAACCAGGATCTATTGTTTACTCGTAAGTCAAGGCTTAAATGTAGGGGAGATTGTGCTGTTTGTGTTGCTGCCCCCAGGATTTGGAACGCCTCGCCATTATCCATTAGACAAGCTTCTTCTCCTAGTATTATTAATTCCAGGGTAAACATATTTTTTATTCTTTAAATCATATGGCTGCTGGGATGTTGTAGGATTTTACAAAAGTTTTAAAACTTCTATTTTTGTTTTTGTGTGTTTTTCTATTTTGATGACTTGTTGGAAAGCATATTGGTCAACAGAAGTTGTAATTAATTGTGCTATTTAAATTGTCATAAGAAAAAGAAAAAAAAAAATGTAAAAAAAAAAATAATAATAAGATCTCTTTACCACATCACCGGGGGAGCGAATGTGATGCTGATGATATACAGGGCAACTTTTTGAGCAATGTTGCTTGGGCACTTTTCCATTGAGAATGGGTAACAAATTTCTATCTGGATTTAGTTTGGTCGAGGGCCCTGTGTCTCACCTGGTTGCCTGTTGATATTGCCAATAGTTGCCTGACAACATTGCTTCAAAAGTTGGCCCATGTATTTTAAGCCTGACACGCTTGTTTTTTTTCACATGCTTGCAGAAAAAGGCTTACAAAAGCAAAGCTACTGGGTTGTCCTCTTTCACATTTTCTGGGTTGGTAAACGCACTGGGGACCCGATTATAACACTTATAGCACAAAAAGTCATATTTTCATGACGTCATCTATAAAAAAAGCTGCTCAAATCATTAATTTGTGAATCAGACATAACAGCATTGAAAACTAACAGGTCTTTCCCTTTACTGATAAAAAGAATCAAATAAAGTACAATAAAAACATAATAAAAAATAAAATAAAATACAACTTTTACCCTCCTTATCCAGTCCTATGTAAAGCATGCTGGGAAATAGAAATCCACTATTAGCATTAACAAAATAATTTTAAGTTACTACAATTTATTTTTTTTATCAAGATATTTAATTGACACAAGACATTAGAGTTTAAATTGTACACAATATTAATTAATGTAATGAACAACATTATTATGTCAACTGAACTCAAAATAATGTTTGCAAATTAAAAAGTTTAACTAAAATGATTACATTGGAATTTTTATCTTGCAATCATGTGTTTATTTAAGATGTGGTAACATGTCCACTGAAATAAAATGTGAGTTGTTATTGTTATTTAAATAGTATATTGCTATATACACTGACAGGGTATTTCCCTTTAAAAAACTCTCTCTCACACACACACATTCATACATGTTGGGTTTACATGTTTTATGGGGACATTCCATAGGCGTAATGGTTTTTATACTGTACAAACCGTATTTTCTATCACCCTACACCTACCCTACACCTAAACCTAGCCCTCACAGGAGACTGTGCGCATTTTTACTTTCTCAAAAAAACTCATTCTGCATGATTTATAAGCCTGTTTCCTCATGGGGACCTCACAAATGTCCCCACAAGGTCAAAATTTACTGGTATTACTATCCTTGTGGGGACATTTGGTCCCCATAACGTGATGAATACCAGGTGCAGACACACACACACACACACACACACAGTATCAGTCTAAATTAATAAATATTTTATTAAGAGTATTATATATGATTTAATTCTCTTATAATGACCAACATGTTTGTTATATGTTTTTAATTTGATTCCTTTTTCATTTCAGTTCATTGAAACCATGAGATGAAAGCACAAAAGAGTTAAATACATTCAGCTCATTAGAAACTCCACCCGATACACACCAGCACCTCGCTCAATGAAATATTGCAGTTTTATAACAAACTGGACGATAGATCTCACTCGGAAACCTGGCGAAGGGGATTCGGACTGGTCGAGATGACACTGCACGTTGCGGAAGTACGAAATCGGCGTCCCACGAAAATAACATTGGTTGTAGGAATCAAGTAATCCTGAAAAGTATAAAAGAACAGTTCTTGGGCTGAAGTAGGTGAACATAATGGATGATTCTTCGGATGATGATAATCCTGACATGGAGTTTCATGAAGTACGATATAATAAAAGGAAAAAAGGAAATAACGTAGGTGATGAGTTTGAATGTGAACAAATTAGTTCAAATAAAACCAGGAAGATCGGGCAAAGGGTAATGATAAATAGTGAGGAAAAGGATATAAAAGTCATGGTTACTTTTGTCAAGCAAGCAGAACAGTATATGCACCCTGTTAAATTATCAAAAGCGATAGAGAAAGAAATAGGATCAGTGAACGGGGCAACATGTCTGAGCAATGGAAGAGTTTTGATTAAGTGTAAAGATGAAATTCAAAGAGCAAAGATCCTAAAACTTAAATCATTGGCTGGTGGCAGAGTAAATTGTACTGAAGTAGGTATGAAGAAACGTGGGGTGATTTCAGGAGTACCCTTAAATGTAAATATGGAGGAAGTAAAAGGAAACTTGGTTGGAGGCAAAGTCAGCCAAAAGATTAATGACGTGGAAAGATAATAAAAAGTGTGACAGTCTTTCTGTGTTGATACACTTTGAAGACATCAATCTACCAGTAAGGGTGAAGCTAGGTTTCATCAGTTATGCTGTGCGGGAATATGTTCCCCCTCCTTTACGTTGTTACAATTGTCAGCGCATAGGGCATACTGCTGCTGTTTGCAAAGGGAAAATACGGTGTGCAAAATGTGGAGAAGAGCATGAATACGGGAAATGTCAAGAAGGGACCAAGTTGAAATGTTGCAATTGCGGGGGAGAACACAGCGCTGCATATGCAGGATGTCCAGTGCAGCAGCAGGCTCGTGAAATCCAGAAGGTAAAGTCCACCCAGAATTTAACATATGCAGAAGCAGCTCGCAAAGTGAAACATGTAGCAGAAACAAGAATGCAAAGTGAACAGGCGCAAGCCTCTCAGACGAGTGAGTCAATGAAACAGTCGAACTTGGGAAAAAGTGACTCAGATAGTATTAACATGAACAAAATTGATTTTGTGGCATTTATCTGTGCAGTGGTGAATGGCACTGCACAGGTGGAAAGAAGATCTGACAAAATCAAAATTGTGGTAGAATGTGCAAACAGATTCCTGAACTGCATCGGTATATCAGCAGAACAAATTCATAAGATTCTAAAATCTAAAGAAGGAAAAACGGAAGGGAATCTAACAAGTTATGATGCATCTCAGTGTAGTGATATATAGCATTGTCATGTCTTTTCTATTGCTTCATTGGAATGCCAGGAGCCTGATCTCTAATGGGCAGGAGTTTAAAAAATATGTAGCAGATATGAATAAATCTCCTGATATAATTTGCATACAAGAAACATGGCTATGCAAATCATTGGATTTTAGGTTGAATGGATATGAGGTAATAAGGAAAGACAGGAACAGTGGTAGAGGTGGAGGATGTGCGACATTCATAAAAGAGAATGTGATATACAGATACGTAAATATTGAAAGTATTTCAGAGAGCATATGTATAGAAGTAATGGGTATACAGGGGGTAGTCAGATTGTTAAATTTCTATAATCCTTGTTTGGAAATATCTATAGATATTCTGGAAAATGCCATGGGAGAAATATCAAACAAAATGATTATATGTGGTGACTTTAATGCTCATAATAGCATTTGGGGTAGTAAGAGCACAGATAAAAATGGAGAAGTAATAGAAAAATTCATGGAAGAGAATTCTTTGGTGTGTTTAAATGATGGCAATCCAACAAGAATAGACATAGTAAAAGGATTAATGTCATGTTTAGATGTCACAATAGTTTCAGCATCATTAGCTGGTAAATGCATATGGTCAGTATCTGAAGATAATATGGGAAGTGATCATTTTCCAGTGATTTGTGAAATTCAATATAAGATTCAAAATTTTAATTTTGGTGTAAGATGGGTATTTAAAAAAGCAGATTGGGAAAAATTTAAAATGTTGTGTAGAGAACAATTTGAAAATGTGTCAGTAGAGGGCAGTGTCGATGATAGATATGGCAAAGTAGTGAATGGTATTTATTTTGCAGCCTCACAATCTATCCCATTATTAACTGGTGCACATAAAAGGAAGAATGTACCTTGGTGGTCAGAGGAATGTTCGAAAGCAATCAGAGAAAGGAATAAAGCATTTAAATTTTTAAAAAGAACACTCACCCCAGAGGCAGTATTAGATTATCAAAAGAAAAGGGCTTATGTTAAAAAGGTTATTAAAAATACGAAGAAGATGGCATGGCAAAACTTTTGCAATACTATAGGGAGAGAAACCGGAATAAGTGCAGTCTGGCGTTTGATAAAGAAGATGAATGGAATTGATAGCTTTAAAAGGATACCTGTAATGGAGGAAAAGGGTAAGGTAGCCATTACAAATAAAGATAAAGCTACAATGCTGGCTCAAACATTTGCTAGAGCTCACAGCATTGAAAATTTAGATGATGCATTCTTAGTAAGGCGGCAGCAAATTATGAATATTTATGGAAATTCTTGCAAGAAAAAACAAGACTTTAATAGTATTTTGGATGATGAGTTTAACTATTTTGAATTAAAAACAGCTATTAATAGTTCAAAGAATACAACACCAGGTAAAGATATGATAAGTTATAAAATTTTAAAGAAATTACCACGTGAAGTAGAAACACTATTGGAATTATATAACTATATTTGGAATAAGGGTGTCCTTCCTAAACAATGGAAGACTGCAATCGTACTTCCTCTAGTTAAGCCTGGGAAGGACATAACAAATCCTAGTAGTTATAGACCTATCGCTCTTACTTCTACGTTATGTAAAGTAATGGAAAAAATGATAGTAAGGCGATTGAACTACATCCTGGAGAAAAGGGAAATGTTATCAACATTTCAGTGTGGTTTTAGGAAAGGTAGATCTACAGCAGATGCTTTGATACTATTTGAGAATGAAGTCAAAAAAGCTTATATAATGAAAGAATACATGTTTGCAGTATTCTTTGACATAGAAAAGGCTTATGACACTTTGTGGAGGGAAGGTCTGCTAATCAAACTGAATAAAATTGGTATAGGTGGAAAATTCTATAATTGGGTTTTCGACTTTCTATTTGAACTTACTTTTCAGGTTAAAATTGGAGAAGAAATATCGGAATCTTTTAGCATTCTAAATGGAACTCCACAGGGTAGTGCAATTAGCCCAATATTGTTTAATTTAATGATTAATGATGTTTTTGATAAAGTTAAAAAAAATAGGAATAGGATTAGCACTTTATGCAGATGATGGAGCGTTATGGAAGAGGGGACGTAATATTAAAAATGTAGCTAAAGGTATACAGGAGTCGATTAAGAAAGTGGAGGAGTGGTCCCTGGATTGGGGTTTGAAATTCTCAGTTTCCAAAACAAAGTATATGTTATTCACAAGGAACAGGAAGAGTGAACATATGGATTTGAAGTTACACGATCAAGCATTGGAAAGAGTACCTGTTTTTAAGTATCTTGGTCTATGGTTTGATGAAAAACTAACGTGGAAAGTGCATGTAAATCAAATTGAGTCAAAGTGTAAAACGATCATAAACTGCATGCGTGCAGTTGCTAGTTACAGTTGGGGAGCTAGTTGCAGTGCATTGTTATGCATGTATCAAGCTTTGATTCGTTCTTGCTGTGATTATGGATGCAATATCTACGGGTCAGCAGCCAAATCTCTACTGAAAAAACTAGATGTTATACAGTCTAGAGCATTAAGAATATGTTGTGGAGCAGTTAAAACATCCCCTGTAAATGCAATTAGGGTGGAAATGGGAGAAATGCCTCTAGAGCTTCGAAGGGTAAAATTGGCAATGACATATTGGGTGAATCTTCAACAATCAGTAAATAGTCATCTTACTCGTAAAGTATTGGAGGAGTGTTGGGAATATTTATGTGATGGAGGATATAGTTTTGGGTAGAAGAGTAGAATATGGGCTAAGGAGTATGGTATGGATAATAAGATTTTCTGTGCTAATATACCACTCGCTGATGCCCCGCCATGGAGAGTCCCTGAACCACTTGTAGATTTGAGTTTACTAGACAAGCCCAAGGATGAGTATATTGGAAAGGAGGTTAATGCTTTTTTAAATAATACATTCTATGCAACTTTACAAGTATTTACAGATGGATCTAAGGAGCCTGTTAGTCAAAAGGTTGGTATTGGTGTATACATTCCTACATTTAAAATACGGATAAGTTTGAAATTGCCTGATGATTTGTCTGTATACACGGCTGAACTAACAGCTATAATAGTAGGATTGCAGTGGGTTGAAGAAGTTAGGCCAAGTAAAGTCGTAATATGTTCAGATTCTTCTTCTGCTTTAATTAGTTTAATGCATGCTAGATCAGACAGAGAAGATTTACTAATGGAAATATATCTATCGTTATACAGATTAAAAGAGGCTGGAATAATTGTATATTTCTGTTGGGTGCCAGCACATGTTGGGGTATCTGGTAATGAAGTTGCTGATAAACTATCAAAAAAAGCACTAGATAAGAGGGAGGTGGATGTTCAAGTACCTATGGGAAAAAAAGAGGCAAAGTCGGTCTTAAAGAAAAAGTTAATGAATAAATGGCAAATTAGATGGGATAACAGCAGCACAGGGAGATGGTGTTATAGCATTACACAGACAGTAGGGAGAATGAATTGTCAGGGAAGAAATAGGAAGGAAGAGGTGTGGCTGTCCAGGTTAAGAATGGGACATACAGGGCTGAATTCAACTTTGGCACTTATGGGTTTGCGTGAAAATGGTTTGTGCGATGTGTGTGGTGTATCAGAAAATGTATTTCATGTGCTTTTTAGGTGTGGTAAATATAGTGTGTATCGTGATTTATTATTTAGTCATTTAGGGGAGGAGGGAATAAGGCATGAATATATCTTAGGAAAAGGTTTAATGGATAGACAAATATACACAGCCCTAATTAGATATATAAATGACTCAGGTCTAGGATCTAGGATATAATTTGGATGGGAATACTCTACCTAATCTGGAGCATGTAGAGCTAATTGTAAGTGGTAGAGGAGCTGAACACGCAGCGCTATCATGAGCATGTGCTCTGAGTGCTCCATAGATTAAAGGGAGTATGAAACATAAAGGTTGGAATTATTATTATTATTATTATTATTTATTTTTTTTTTTTATTACTATTTTTATTTTTTTTTATGTTTGTCCTTTCTCAAAATTCAGACTCATCACCTATGTAAATTTAATGTAACATCCAGTACAGTAGGTGGCGATAATGCTCCTAAGGAGTTGGTCGCCATTAAACAAGAAAAAGAGGAAGAAGAAGAAACTCCACCCTCTCACAACCTTTAACCTTTACCAGGAAGTGACTAGTCTTGACTAGACTCTCTTACATATCATACTGAAAGCTAAAAAGAGTGTTGTGGAGATCAGAGGAGGACACTATAAATGATGATTTTGGAGAATTGTATTGAACAGAATAGATTTTGATTGTAACTGTTATTTACTTTCCAAACAGAAGTTTAGAAAGTGAAAGTAAATTGTAGATCATTGCAGCTTTTACAAGAAGAGGAAATGGATTCAAAATCTGTGGAAGAGCTTTCTTGTCCCGTGTGCTGTGAAATCTTCAAGGATCCTGTTATTCTGTCCTGTAGTCACAGTTTTTGTAAAGAGTGTCTTCAACAGTTCTGGAAGACCAAGAAAACTCAGGAGTGTCCTGTCTGCAGGAGAAGATCATCAAGAGGAGAGCCTCCATGTAATCTAGCATTAAAAAACTTTTTAAAAAAACTGTGATTTACAGATAAAGGAGCGAAATGAGAGATGTTCATCAGGATCTGAGGAGATCTGCAGTTTACACAGTAAGAAACTCAAACTCTTCTGTCTGGAGGACAAACAGTCTGTGTGTTTAGTGTGCAGAGACTCAGAGAAACACATCAATCACACATTCAGACCCATCAGTGAAGTGATTTCATCTCATAAGGTAAGAAATTTCTTTCATTTCATATGCCAAGCACAGTGCTTTACTAGTAATATTTGCAAAAGATCAGTTGTGTGTACAACAGAATGTTCATCTTTTACTAGGTAAATAAAAAACCCTGCAAATTTCAGGCACAAATGGGAAAATTTCTTTAGAATACAACATACAATTAACAATTACTATAAAAACTTCCAGACATACTAAACCTCTTCACTACACACGTTTCATCCCAGATTTTCATCTTAACTTGTAGGAGGAACTGAATACAGCACTGACATCCCTACAAAACAAGCTCAAACATGCAGAAGAAATGAAAGAAGAATGTGATGAAACAGTTCAACACATCAAGGTGAGGATATCGAGTAAAGAGTCAAACATTCACAGTTTATGATGGACATTAGTGGAGTGAGTGTTAATGCAGATCTGACTGAAGTGAATGTGATGTGATTTCAGTCTCAAGCTGAGCACACAGAGCGTCAGATTAAAGAGGAGTTTGAGAAGCTTCATCAGTTTCTCAGAGATGAAGAAGAAGCTACAATCACCGCACTGAGAGAGGAAGAGGAGCAGAAGAACCAGATGATGAAGGAGAAGCTGGAGGAGATGAACAGACACATCTCAGCTCTTTCACACACAATCAAAGACACTGAGGAGATGATGAAAGCCAATGACGTCTGCTTTCTGAAGGTGACAACTGAATTTAGCTTCATTGTTTGTGAACAAAACAACTCTGAAATCACTCATTTGAACATTAGAGAAAATGAACAGTTATGAGTGTTTGATGAGATATTAAAATGTTTTTCAAACTCTATATTTTCCAGAATTTTAACATCATGATGGGAAGGTAAGTTGATCTGCTTGTGTTTCTTCTCTCAGTGAATCTGAACTCAAATCCACTGCAGTTCTGACTCCTGAATGTTCTTCCAGAGTCCAGATCTCACAGCCGGATCCACAGATGAGTTCTGGAGCTTTGATTCATGTGTCACATTACTTGAGTAACCTGCCGTTCAGAGTCTGGAAGAAGATGCAGGAAACTGTCCAACACAGTGAGTCTCCAGCAGATTTGACATCAGCAGACACAAAAGATTAAATTGTTCAGATATAAACAAAGAGAGACAGATTAACATTTGATAGAAATGCATTTAATAATTACTATGAAGTTGAGATGAATGTGAACTGTATTTCATAAGATCATACAGAGATGAGCAGTATTTCAAATACATGTGTACAAAATACTGTTTTGTATTTAAATACATTTAATCTTGGTATTTTTGTATTTTCAAAATACATAAAATACTTTTTGCCAATCAACCTCTTTATTAAAATGCTGATTTCCTGTATCAACAAGTATACACAAATACTAAATACAAACATACTAAGATTAAATGTATTTAAATACAAAATACATTTGACATTTTCCAAAAATGAAATACATGTCAAATATATTCGAAATACTGCCCATCCCTGCACACAGCAAACTAATACAAACACAGTCTATTCCTCATGGTGTTTGTTTATGTATGTAGGTTTACATTTCTAATACCATCATATTTCATCCTTTAATCCTCTAATTTTATTCTCGTCACAGCTCCATTGACTCTAGATCCAAACACAGCACATCCTTGCCTCACACTCTCTACTGATCTGACCAGTGTGTCATTCAGTGATGAAGATCAAGATGTTCCTAATAATCCAGAGAGGATTTACATGTTTCCATGTGTTCTGGGTTCTGAGGGGTTTAACTCAGGAACACACTGCTGGGATGTGGAGGTTGGAGACAATACATACTGGAGTGTTGGAATAACCACAGCATCAAACCAAAGGAAGGGAGATGATTTCTTTAACACTAATGTCTGGTGTGTGCAGTACATAGACAGTGAATACTGCTCACAATCCCCAGATCAACCCTTGACTCTCTTGACTGTTAAAGAGAATCTGCAGCGTGTGAGAGTTCATCTGGACTATGACAGAGGAAAGGTGTCGTTCTCTGATCCTCTAACTAACATCTGTCTGTGTACATTCACAACAACCTTCACAGAAACTGTCTTTCCATTCTTATATAATCGCTGCACAACTTCACCTCTGAGGATCTTACCAGTTAAACTGATTGTAACAGCAGAAAATCACAGTTAAATCTGATTCTGCTTTTAGATGAATTTACTTAAGGTACAAGAATTTACTGTGTTTATTGTTTTACAAATGATGGTCCAATAGCAACACTGCAATCAAAGGAAAATGGGTCTCATTTATCAATCACACTTTAATTATATACAAGTAAAAGTAGTATAGTACAGTATAGTATAAGTCATTTAAAAATATAATAAATTCAATAACTAACTATACAATAAATACAGTAATTAAATATATGTTTAAATAGACATTTACAAAGATATGTAAGTCATCTAAGATACGTTAGTAAAATAAAGTGTTTATAGTAATCATCTTGTCAATTAAATCCTCACTGAGATTATGCATTTCAATGTATTTAAAGTACAGCTGCAGTGACAAATTAAGACATAATACCATGTAGTTTGTTAATTGGGTTTGAGATGTGCTCATTTAGACTCAAAAATGAATGTGAGATTGCAGTTGATTGTGGAGTGATGGGATTTAACAGACTAAATGATTGGAGACGTCAGACATACGTCACTAGAGAGAAGTCTGACATTTTCACTGGAGCTATGAAAATGTAAAAAAATAAAAATTTAAACACACAGATTGACTGCTAGGAATTTTCACTTAATTTTTTTACTTTTATACGTATTTGCCACAATCTTGTGTAAATTGATTTTTATAGAAATAAAAAGAAACTTACATTAGATAATTAACTAAGAGTGAATATGTCAACAAAGGAACAGAAAATGTGCTCATCTGTATTTTTTTATTTAATACTATACCTGACAGCAGACAGTGAAATGAGAAATCACACCAGTCACAGCACTGGACTCTGAAAACAAAGTCAATGAAGAAATCTCACACTACTTTGTTTGCCATTTATAAAACTAGTTACAACTTATGATTTTCTCTATTGCTCTGGATTAAAAGTAAATTGATTAGGAGCTTGATATATGTGACCCTGGACCACAAAACCAGTCATAAATGTAAATTTGTAAAAACTGAGATTTTTACATCATCTGAAAGCTGAATAAATAAGCTTTCCATTGATGTATGGTGTGTTAGGACGATATTTGGCTGAGATACAACTATTTAAAAATCTGGAGTGTATTGAGAAAATCGCCTTTAAAGTTGTCCAAATGAAATTCATAGCAGTGCATATTACTAATCAACAATTAATTTCTGATATATTTACGGTAGGAAATATACAAAATATCTTCATGGAACATTATCTTTACTTAATATCCTAATGATTTTTGGCATAAAAGAAAAATCTATAAATTTGACCCGTCCGATGTATTTTTGGCTATTGCTACAAATATACCTGTGCAACATAACACTGGTTTTGTTGTCCAGGGTCACATATGAACAGTGTATAGTCTAACAGTGTATATTTGTTATCAAACTCATGATTTAACACATTTTCTTGATAAATTCAGTGCTAAATATGAGTCTTCATCAGGGGTAGCCAATCCTGTTCCTGGAAAGCTTATCTTTCTGCAGAGTTCAGCTAAACCCTGCTCCAACACACCTGTCTGTAATGTTACAGTAAACCTGAATGTCTAGGTTACATGTGTTTATTAACAGAGTTAAACTCTGCACTAGATCTCCAGGAGCAGATTTGGCTACAGAATTTTAGGCAAAGGCACTCTCTTTGCACTCTCCCTCTGGTGGACAGACTCATGTAGTGCACTCAAAAATAAAGGCTCTCTATTGGCATCAATGTGTCCATGAAAAACCTTTAAATGGATAGCTCCCACAAAAAAAAATAATAAATAAATAAATAAAAAAGTCATTACTTACTCACCCTCAATTTGTTCCAAACCTGTATGAAGTCCCTTTTTCTGCTGAACACAAAACGTCTAGGTTACGTACGTAACCCTCGTTCCCTGAAGGAGGGAACGGGGACATTACATATGGGAACTCGCTTGAGAGTCCAATCATCTCCAAGCCTTATTCAAAAGGCCAATGAACATTCATGAACATTGGCGAGTGGTATTTGCATGCCGAGCCACTCCCCCGTACATACGGGTATATAAGATGGCGGCGTGCAACCCCTCATTCAGGCTTTTGCTGAGGAGCCGAGCTGCAGCCCGGCGTCAGCGCGACGTCAGGTCGTGGCAGGGGATGTAACGTCTCCGTTCCCTCCTTCAGGGGACGAGGGTTACGTACGTAACCTAGACGTTCCCCTTCAGTCGTTTCACTACGACGTTACATATGGGAACAGACCCATGGAACAGGCCACGACCCTGACGCCGCGTTACGCACAGACCCACGTGCTGACAGGCAGACGTGTCAGCAGACGGATATGAACGTAACCTTCCCAACGCCCTGAGGGCCAATAAAGGGGGCCCCACAGGGATGCCAGTTGTTACTGAAGCAGGGGTTGGGGGGGGCGGAGCACATGAGATGTCTACATGTGGAATAAAAATAATTCAATATATCTATAACTTGTAGAGATATATGAGGGAAACAGCGGCCTTCTAGCTGACCTTGGAAAAATACTGAGACAAGTTGCCACAACCTGCTGGGCGAAGGAGACCCAGCCGGAGCACAGTCAGGCACTACTCCGCAGCTAGGCCTGACTGCGGGGCATGGAGGACCCAAGGTTCACCGGAGGGAACAACTGAGGGATATAGCGCACGGATCCATTAGGAGTGGCGCAGCAAGCCGACCTAGCGAAGGTATTAGGTGTCGCCCAGCCCGCAGCTCTACAGATATCTGCTAGTGAGGCGCCATGAGCCAACGCATAGGATGAGGCAACACTCCTTGTGGAGTGGGCACGAACACCTAAGGGGCATGGCTCTCCCTGGTTTTGATATGCCAGGGAGATAGCATCTACCACCCAATGGGCCAACCTCTGTTTGGAGACAGCATTCCCTTTCTGCTGACCTCCAAAGCAAACAAAGAGCTGCTCGGTGCGTCTGAAGTGCTGAGTGCGGTCCACATATATACGGAGGGCGCGGACTGGACACAGCAGCGCAGAGGCCGGGTCTGCCTCCTCCAGGGGCAGAGCTTGCAGGTTCACCACTTGATCGCGGAAAGGCGTGGTGGGAACCTTGGGCACATAACCGGGCCGGGGTCTCAGGATGACGTGAGAATCGCCGGGCCCGAATTCTAGGCACGCTTCGTCGACAGAGAAGGCTTGTAGGTCCCCTACCCTTTTGATGGAGGCCAGCGCGGTCAGGAGCACTGTCTTAAGAGACAGATATTTCAGCTCTACTGACGCGAGTGGCTCAAATGGGGCCTGCCGTAGACCCTGGAGGGTGACGGCGAGATCCCAAGAGGGTACGAGGTGCGGTCTAGGGGGATTAACCCTTCTCGCACCTCTAAGGAACCTCGCGACCAGTTGGTGCTTACCAAGGGATGCTCCATCCACTGCATCGTGATACGCTGCGATGGCAGCAACGTACACTTTGAGAGTCGAAGGGGACAGCCTGCGCTCCAACTTCTCCTTCAGGAAGGAAAGCACTACTGCAATCGGACATCTCTGTGGGTCCTCTCCACGAGAGGAGCACCAGTCAACGAACAGACCCCATCTCAGTGCATAGGCCTGCCTTGTAGAGGGAGCGCTAGACTGAGTGATAGTATCTATCACGGCCTGTGAAAGGCCGGAGAGGTCTGACGCGTCCCGTCCAGGAGCCAGACGTGCAGGTTCCATAGGTCGGGACGCGGGTGCCAAATTGTGCCCATCTCCTGAGAAAGAAGGTCTCTCCTCAAGGGGATCTTCCAGGGAGGGGCTGCCGCAAGGGAAATGAGGTCTGGAAACCAGGTCCGGGTGGGCCAGTATGGCGCAACCAGCAGAACCTGCTCCTCGTCCTCCCTGATCTTGCACAGTGTCTGTGCAAGGAGGCTCACTGGGGGAAAGGTGTACTTGGGCCCCGGAGGCCAGCTGTGTGCCAGCGCGTCCCTGCCGAGGGGAGCCTCGCTGAGGGAGTAAAACAGCTGGCAGTGGGAGGATTCGGGAGAAGCGAACAGATCTATCTGGGCTTTGCAGAAATTGCTCCAAATCAGCTGGACTACCTGGGGGTGGAGTCGCCATTCTCCAGGATGGGTGGACTGCCGTGAGAGCTGGTCGGCTGCACGGTTGAGTTCTCCTGGAATGTGAACGGCACGTAGCGATTTCAGCCACGTTTGACTCCACAGGAGCAGATGGCGGGCGAGTTGTGACATACGACGGGAGCGAAGACCATCTTGGTGGTTGATATAGGCTACGGTCGCAGTGCTGTCGGTGCGAACAAGCACGTGCTTGTGGCGCAGCATCAGTCGGAAGCGACGCAGCGCAAGAAGCACAGCCAACAACTCTAGGCAATTGATATGCCATTGCAGTCGAGGTCCTGTCCAGGAGCCCGAAGCTGCTTGCCCGTTGCATACAGCACCCCAACCCATGGAGGAGGCATCCGTGTAAACCACAAGATGCCTGGAGACTTGTCCCAGAGGGACTCCGGCCTGAAGAAAGGCCGGGTCTGACCACGGGCTGAACAGGCGGCGACACTGCAGGGAAACGCCAATCCGAAGTGTGCCACGGTGCCATGCCCATCTCGGGACTCGGGCGTGTAACCAGTGCTGAAGCGGTCTCATATGAAGCAAGCCCAGCGGCGTCACCGCGGCCGCAGCTGCCATATGCCCCAGGAGCCTCTGAAATGTTTTGAGAGGAACCGCTGTCTTGTGTCTGAATGAGTTCAGACAATTCAGCACTGACTGCGCGCGCTCGTTGGTGAGGCGGGCTGTCATGTTGACCGAGTCCAGCTCCCCGCCGAGAAAAGAGATCCTCTGCACTGGGGAGAGTTTGCTCTTCTCCCGGTTGACCTGAAGGCCCAGATGGCTGAGGTGCCGGAGCACCAGGTCCCTGTGTTCGCACAACACATCTCGCAAGTGAGGTATGAGAAGCCAGTCGTCGAGATAGTTGAGAATGCGAATGCCCATCCGCCAGAGGGGGGATAAGGCAGCTTCCGCGACTTTCGTAAAGACACGGGGAGAGAGGGAGAGGCCAAATGGAAGCACTTTGTACTGATACGCTCGACCCTCGAAAGCAAACCGTAGGAAGGGTCTGTGTCGAGGTAGAATCGAGACGTGAAAGTACGCGTCCTTCAGGTCGATGGCTGCGAACCAATCCTGGTGACGGATGCATGTTAGCATGCGCTTCGTCGTGAGCATTTTGAATGGCAGCCTGAGAAGGGACCGATTCAGAGCTCGAAGATCCAGGATGGGTCTTAACCCACCGCTCTTTTTGGGCACGATGAAGTAGGGACTGTAGAACCCTGACTTCATCTCGGCTGGAGGTACAGGCTCGATTGCATCCTTCGCCAGTAGGACTGCAACCTCCGCACGCAGAACAGAGGCATGTGTGTCCGAGTGGACAGAAGTGGAAAGGACGCCTCTGTATCTGGGCGGACGCCTGGCGAACTGAATCGCATAGCCGAGACGTACCGTCCGGATCACCCACTGCGAGAGGCTGGGAAGCTGAAGCCAAGCTCCCAGCCTGGTCGCCAGGGGAATCAACGGAGTGTGGAGCGACGTACCCGCGGTGGGGCAGCCTGTGGGGGGAAGGGGAAGGGAACTGATCCCAGAAGGAAAAACGTCCTGGAGAAAAGTCTGACTGCACTGGGCAGCGCTTACCTTCTTCCCTGGTTCCCGCGCTGGCGATATCGACCTCCGAGTCCGGATCCGAGGATGCAAGGCGTTGCTCGAAAAGGAAACTCGGGGTCGAAGCCCCAAAGGTGAGAAAATCGACTCTTTTTGTGAATTTGTGGGTACCGTCGACCCGTGGGCCGACGGCAGCGTCTGAGCACATAGTGGCTCCCGGCCCTCCACCGGGATAGGGGACGCAGGTGTTGTCATCTCCCAAAGAGCAATCTTCTTCACCTCTGGGGTGCCCGCGTCAGGGACGCTTCGCAGCTCTCCTGCGGGTGTTCCTGGCCGGTCCCTGAGACGCGGGCGGTGCCCCTCTCCCGCGGCCGGCTCGTCGCCGGGCCGCCAGTCTGGCATCGTGTGCCTCGGCGGGGGACAGAGCCGGTGTTTTTGGAGCCACAGGGGGGCGCCCTCGGCGACGGGCAGGCGGAGGTTGAGGCCTCGCGGACGTGGTGGAAGTGTCACGCCGAGGGAGGATGTGTTTGATTGCCTCCGTCTGCTTTTGGACCGCCGAGAACTGCTGGGCAAAGTCCTCGACGGTGTCGCTGAATAGGCCGCCCTGGGAGATGGGAGCGTCGAGAAAGCGAGCTTTGTCGCCGTCTGCCATCTGAGCCAAGGTCAGCCATAGGTGTCGCTCCTGTACCACTACTGTGGACATCACCTGGCCAAGGGAACGTGCCGTCACCTTGGTCGCCCGGAGGGCGAAGTCGGTGGCGGCACGGAGTTCCTGCATCGCCCCTTGGTCAGGGCCACCCTCGTGCAGATGTTTCAATGCCTTGGCTTGGTAGACCTGTAAGGTCGCCATGGCGTGCAGGGCAGTGGCAGCCTGCCCAGCGGCGTGATAAGCCCTGCCCGCGAGAGCGGACGAAAGCTTACAAGCCCTGGACGGGAAATGGGGCCGATCCCGCCAGGTGGCGGTGCCCCGCGGGCATAAATGCACCGCGACGGCGCGCTCAACCTGAGGGACCGCCACATAACCCTTGGCTGCCCCGCCGTCGAGGGTGGCGAGGGGAGAGGAGCTGGGGCGTGGACGAGATGAATACGGAGCCCGCCACGTCCTCACCAGCTCCTCGTGCACCTCCGGGAAGAAAGGCACTGGGGGGGAGCGCGGCAATGCCGCGGATGACCTCCCCAGATACCAATCATCCAGCCTCGAGGATCGGCCGGAGGTGTTTTAGGCACCTCCAGACCGATCTCCTTGGCGGCTCAGAGGAGCATAGCCGAAAGTTCGGCGTCCGCCTCAGACAGGGCAGCGACCGCAGAGGGACGCTGACCCGCCGAGACGTCCGCCTCACCCTCCGACTCTCCCTCTGATGCTGAGGCAGACATCTCTACCTCCTGAGGAGCACCAAAGGAGACACTCAGCCCGGCGTGCGGGGAAATGTACTGCTCTGGCCACTCAACGGAACCGCGTGGTGATGCAGAAGTCTGCGGGGCTTTGCTGGCCGGCGGAGCATTCTGCACAGTCACCTTAAGGTCCCCCAAGTGCCTCGCCGCGGTCGCCGAAAAACCTTGACGGCTCAACGACCTACCGCGGGAAGGCAACGAGGGGAGCCGACTCGCGAACGAGCGGCGGTACCTTAACGCGGCCATGGTCATGCGCTCGCAATGAACGCATGAACCATCCGTGAACGCTGCCTCAGCGTGCTCTCGGCCCAGGCACGTGAGACAGCGATCATGTCCGTCCAGCGAGGCGAGGAAACTGCCGCATAGAGAAGCGCACGGCCGGAGAGACATCCCGGGAAAAATGTCCTCGACAGCCGTGAGAAATTAGCTCTTTTAGATCCCGGTTTGCCCAGGGAGGACCGCGGCACAACTGTGCACTCAAACGGGGAGACTCGCTGGAATGCAAGTGGCTTTTCTGGCCGTGAAAACGGCCGCCCGCAGGATCTCGCTGGCGGCTGCCAAACGCTCTTCTGTGAGGCTCTTTTAGTCTTGGCAGCACGCCAGCGGAGAGAGAACTGGAACTCTTTTTTTTTTTTACTTTTAAACAGGAACTCTTACTAGGCTAGAGACGAGGCTCCAAAGCAAAAATCTGAATGAGTGGTTGCACGCCGCCATCTTATATACCCGTATGTACGGGGGAGTGGCTCGGCATGCAAATACCACTCGCCAATGTTCATGAATGTTCATTGGCCTTTTGAATAAGGCTTGGAGATGATTGGACTCTCAAGCGAGTTCCCATATGTAACGTCGTAGTAAAACGACTGAAGGGGAACTAGATTTTTTGAAGAATGTTGGTAACTAAACTATTGCTTGCTTTGATAAAAGATCAAGTTTTAAATTTTAAAGTTTACAGATTCAGGTATCAATTACAAACCTAATGTTCATCTTTTGCCCTTCATTTTGATTACACAAACTAAAAAAAGCTGCCTGCACTCTGAAATAATCCATAAAAATAGGGCCCAATGTACTTTTCTATACTGATTTTTCCAGAGGTTTTACCTGTGTTCTGAATTGTGCTGTGTTTTAGAGATAAAGGAAAAATCCTTAAATTTAACAAATACTGTCCTGGCAGAAAATTACCAGTAGCCTACCTTTTACATTTTTTCAGTAAATTACAACGAAGTGTTGAAAGAGTGACCATCATTTCATTGAATAAAAAGAGCAATACATTGGTGGACTCACCAGACTTGTCTGTTTTTACACAAAGGCTGATGCTTCCAAAACAGTGCAGAGGCTTAGTAATTAGACTGCAAGTAATTATTAAAGAAAAACGATTGATCACACTTTTTATTAGTAACAAAAGACCTGTAACAACCAA